>CAOKZL010003724.1:0-74431 GCA_948472985.1 Iguana delicatissima | reverse complement strand
AGGTTTATTTTATTAAAGAACCAGCTTTAATATATGTATTTCATATGTCATCAATAGAAATATATACGCAGGTAATGCATTACGATGAAATTTTGCGTTCCTACGTAATATATGAATTTTTTGCATAAAAGCAAAGCAGTGTGGGTTTATGAGAAAAAAAAATCGAGAACGTACAATCAGGAGATCTACTATAGAAAAGTCAACGTTTGTATGTTTGTTCCTGTAGGGCAAAGACCTCCTATGATTGGCTGCCTGAGGAGATTCTGTGGAATCTGGGGTTTGCAGTTTAGGGAGGAGCTTTTAGCATGCTCAGCCAGAGCCCTTGAGCCTGGGTGCTTGCTATGGAGATGAGGCCTAGCAGCAAGAAGGAGAGCAGTGTATTCTCTCAGGAACCCAACCTCTGTATGTTAATAACTCTGAATACAGATTGGATTGGGGAATATGGGGAAAAGTTACCGGTACTGGACCAGACAGTTTGGGGAATTAGAGACACAGGATTTCAAATCTTTCTGACAAGTATAGTCAGCCCTCCACATTTGCAGGTTTCACTTTTGCCTATTTGATTATTCACAGATTTACTGTCACTTCTACTGCCTCCCTATGCCATTTTTAGTAGGGACTGCAAGCCTCATGAGATGGAAACTGTGAACAAGGCTTGTAAGTCCCTGTTAAAAATGGTGTGGGGCAGCAGTGGAGATGGCAGTAAGACCCATCAGCCATCCGCTTCTGTTTTTGAAGGAACCCTGGTGCCTCAAAGGAATTCACAGTCGATTGAATATGGTGATCATATTTTTTCTGTGTATGTTAAAATATAGTTTGGGAGGACCTAAATTATTCATGCTTTTTTCACTTTCAGAGGGTCCTGTGACCCTAACCCTAGTAAATGTGGAGAGATGACTGTATCACCTATGAGAAAATAAAATCCTGGGCAGTGCTGGGTATATATACTACTATGTGCATAAAAACTTACCAAAATGTCAAATATCCAAATTCCAGGGATACCTGTAGTGTATGTTACAAATCATAACCTCATTAACGGAATGGTCCATTATATTTGTACTCAAAAGCAAGTGCCGATGAGCTTACTTACTCCAGAATCAGTGGCTATATCATTACAGTTAAAGCAAACTATTTCGTGCTTGCTTACATAGGAACACTGGCAACTTCTTAGTAAACATGCATAGGATGGGCCTATGTTTATTTAGGTAGGGTTAGCAAGCCTTCTTGAACTGTACGGGAGACAATATGTTTTTTCAAAATATCTCTGTAACATTAACTGTAATAAATGTTAACAACTTAATTGCAGTAACAGAAGTTTCATATTTGAATCATCCTGCTTCCACAGTCCTTTGTTTCAGAAAAATCCTTGATGAGGAAGCGTTATACTCCCTTTGTAAGAATGACATTTAACACTTGACATTCTCCTGGGCCTTGAAATATTTATGCTGTGTCTGGTACTATGTTTTATAGTTTGATAACATGTACAACCTTGTCGTAGGCACACTGATTTATTCACACAGAAGTCCTGCGGGGTCTAACAAGCCTAACCTCCAAACAAGTGTTCAAAATGTATTGTGCTGCCTTTGGGAGAGAAAAAATGTGTTTTGAAAGGCAGCTTCTAAATCAGGGTGGGAATCATGCAGCCTTCTTGCCTTTCCCAGCTACTCTAGCCAGTGGAGAGTACATTGTGCCCACCATATATGTGGAGACTCAATAGACTGAATATAGGCCATTTGACTTGGCCAGAAGAAGGTCGTCATGGTCTTTCTAAGGTCTGTCTCCATAGGTAAAATCCAGATTGACAGGGATCCCTCATAGAAATGTAAGGGGAGAAAATTGAGGTAATGTATATAAACAGCATGTTCCAAACTGTTCAGAGTTTGAACATTAGAAACATTAGGAAAAGAAGATGGATCAAGTGAAGGCTTCTTCAGAATTGGAGATACAGTAGCATGTTAAAGTAAACAATTATACGTTTCCAGTGGTGAGGTAAATTGCAGTCCAACAACAGAGCCCTGGTGGTGTGGTGGTTAAATTCTGGTACTGCAGCCACAAGGTTGTGAATTTGATCCTGCCGGGCTCCAGGTTGACTCAGCCTTCCATCTTTCTGCAGGTCAGTAAAATGAATACCCAGCTTGTTGAAGGTAATTAGCTAACACGTTGTAAACCACTTAGAGAGCACTTAGAGTCTAGTGTAGTGGTATCTTTCTTGCATTCCTTTTGGCCAAGTCACATGCTCTCAGCTTCAGAGGAAGGCACAGGAAAAACCCTTTTGAACCAATCTTGTCAAAAAAAACCCCTGTGAGATACCATAAATTACAAATGACTTGAAGGCACCCAACAACATATTGAACATTGTCTCCAATCTGTAACTGATGCCCGAACATATGGAGAGTTGGGCACATTGAAACAGATGTAAATTGTTAGTGTAATTGTGTTTAACTCTGTGCAGGAAGCATAGGGAGGAGCCTTCTTTTCCATTAAGGGGTGTGGTCTGAGCTAAAAGTAAGCAAGGCTAACTTTACACACCTTCTGCCACCTTTTTCTACTGTTGTTCCTTTTCTTTTGCATGCCACTAGGGAAGGCTATTCTTGCCACAGGTCTAAACTGAAATATTGCCTACAGCACTTGGTATTCATTGGTGGTCTCTCATCCAAGTACTCATTACAGCTGATCCTGCTTAATTTCCAAAATTAGCTGGATTTGGTGTGTTACAGTATTTAGGTCAAGAATTAAACATACCTTAACCCAAATAAAAGAGCCAGTGTGATGTAGTGCTTTGAGCATTGGACTGCTGCTCTGGAGACCAGGGTTCAAATTCCCACTCGGCTGTGGAAACCCACTGGGTCTCCTTTGGCAAGTTTCACACACTCTCAGCCTCAGAGGAGGACAAGGGCAAACCCCCTCTGAACAAATCTTGCAAGAAGACCCCATGATAGGGTCACCATGACTTGACAGTGATGAGAAGGTGCACAGCAACAACCCAAATAAATCAGTAAAATGAACTGAAGAAAGAAATTCCGTTCACTCATTAAGTTGGAAATTTGCTGACAGAAAGGGGCAACTTCACTAATTTTTTTTATAAAAGTGTCTCACTTAAGCTGGAAGTCTAGCATTATCATTTCTTCACAATTAAGGTATTTGTAACTTAATGTAGCCTCAGCGCAGACTCATTTTTTCCCAAAACCCTGAAGGGTTCTTTTCCCAAGCCTAGTTTTCTTGGATTTTTGCAAACCACTTCTTGCTTTTTTTCAGTCCTTTAGGGCTGGGAAATTCCAAGTTTACATCACAAGTACTAAGGGCAGCTTGGAAGTGTAAGTAGTTTTATGTGCTACACTGGATATTATATGAACGCTCTTCACTTGTCCCAGAAAACTGGGTTTTGAAGCTCTTATCCCTTTGGATGGATACCAAGATCCATATTGTGGAAGGGGTAAGAAAACATTTGTTAAAAAAAAGAATTCTAGGTTAGTCTGTTTGCTTAGTTTATACCTGTACATGCTTATGGGAGACTACTAGTAGAATTCAGCACTTGTGCTATACCCAATTAGGGCCAATTCAAACTGATCTAATTTCAGTGAGTTTCTTATGAAACCAGCCTGGTAAGAGTTCAGCTACAATAAATAAATGACTCTTTTTGTCTGCATGTTTGGGTGCAAAGTACAATGCGACAATGTAGCAGGAACATTGCCCCTTCTTCAAAGTCCACTTCAACAAAAGAATTGAGCTCCAGTTACCCCAATGATTTATGTTCTTGTTCATACGATAATACTTAGGGGAATATACTGTCAGCATACACTGGTGTATTACTATAGTAATGATTGTGATATGGTGTAAACGCGCGTTGTAGCGCCTGCCTCTCATACTATGAAAGAGAGAAATCCAGTATTGTTGCTTGGCCTAATAAAGGTATTGCCTTCAAAAGGGACTTCGGCGCTTAACAAACAGCGGACATCTTTGATTCAATTTAAGTGCCCCATAGGACCAATCCTCTTGAGAAGTGAACAGCAAACACGATGAATGGAGGCTTCTTTGTGAACCTTATCATTCGCTCCTCCCCGTCCCGTTGCATTCTGGGAGTTGAAGTCTTTCTGAGCCAGACCGAAGAGAGGCATTGGCATCTTCTGTGTGGTTTTTTAACACCTTTGCCCGACGATGAATCCAGTGGAGCTCCAAAACCTTGCCTGTTGCGTCTGGTACATTTTTGTTTGGCCTGATAAAGATATCGCTGTTTTGAGGCCTTTGGTATGAAAGGTGAACTAGGTGCCCTCAGGCATGTCGGGATTTGTAGTGTCCGGCGGTGACATCATTGCCAGCAGGGCTTATTGGACGGCACTTGCTGTGCGTCATCGTTTTCTAGAAAGCCGGCAAGTAGCAACGGTCGAGGATATCGGCCTGGATGGAGGCGGGGTTTCCGGGAATGGGCGGGGCTTTCTTGAAAGAGAAAAACTCCCCGGATGCTGCCTAGCCTGAGACCGGCTCGGAACTTTCCAGAAAAGTCGCGGACGTCTCGTCAGTGCGAGGAAAAAAGGAGATAGGCGGGCAAAGGCTTGAGCCGGTTCTTGTACAGACAGTAGAGTTGCCTTAATTAGCCTCGGGGTAGGTCGAAAGCGCGGGGCTGCGGGTGGGTGAAAGACAAAGAAAAGGGAGGGGGGCTCATTTCCCCTTCCCTTCGTCACAAAGAACGGAGGAGCGGATAGCCGCGCGCGGGTGGGGGCGCGCGACGGGTGGGTCACCTGACTCTGAGCGGCGGGGAGGAAATGTGGCAGGTGGGAAGTGTGGGTCGTCGCGCGGGGGGCAGGCATACCGGGGACTCCTTCGAGGCGTTGGGAGGAGAGGATGTGGGGGTGTCCATTGTCTGTGGAGCGTGGAAGGGTGCCCTTTTCGCGTCACGTGGGGGGAGGGCGCTGTTGCTAAAGGGGACGGGTTGGGGAGGGGAAGGCGGGGAGTCCCGGTTGACACGGGGGGGGCATCTGGTTGCCAAGTCCGCTAAGACGCAACTCCGTGGGCCGTTTCCACGCTACACTGCTCTAGTGCTGTTACAGTCAGCCCTCCACATTTGCGGGTTTCACTTTTGCGGATTTGAATATTCACCGATTGTTTGCCGTCACTTCTTCTGTGCCATTTTTAACAGGGACTGCAAGACTTGTGAGACTGAGAAACTGAACCAGGCTTGTAAGTCCCTATTAAAAATGGTGTGGGGCTTCAGTGGAGGTGGCAGTAAGCCCCACCTGACACCCCTTTCTGCTTTGTGAAGGAACCCTGATGTCTCAAAGGAATGCATGGTGGGCTGAATATGGTCATCATACTTTTTGTGTGTGTTAAATATGGTCTGGGAGGGTCTAGAGTTCTGGGTTTTTTTTTCACTTTCACAGGGATCCTGTGCCCCTAACCCTAGCAAATGTGGAGGGATGACTGTATTCCACTTTCAACATCCTGTGGAATTCTGGGGTTTATAGTTTATTGAGGGCAAAGAGCTCTCTGGCTGAGGATTTTAAATGCCCCTCCCTAAACTGCAAACCCCAGGATTCCATATGATGTTGAAAGTGGAATAATATCACTATAACAGAATAGTACAGAAATGGCCTGTGTAAATTATGGGAGAAACAGGAAGACACTGAGTTGAAAGCTTTGTTCAAATAGTGAACTGAAAATTGCCCTTTGACACTCAAGAAGAATTGTGTGTTCTGTTGTGGCAGGAGGGTTGAGATGGATACATTGTCACATGGAATTGGTAAATGAAGCAGTAAAGGGCAAGTCCTGTTTGTGCAGAGAATCCAGATTACCTGGGGGCGGGGGGTGATACAAGATACAGGGTTGGTGTAGCTGGCAGTTTGGCAAGGGTACTGTACTTGAGGGAAGGGGGAAGTACCACTGATATGTCTAGTGTAGTGGTGTCTTTCTTACATTCCTTTTCTTGTTTTCATTGTTATCCTCTCCCCACTCCCCAGGTACCAATTACACCATGGTGAAGGAGACCACATACTACGACGTGCTTGGGGTAAAACCCAATGCTTCCCAAGAGGAACTGAAAAAGGCGTATAGGAAACTGGCATTGAAATATCACCCTGATAAGAATCCTAATGAGGGTGAGAAGGCAAGTGTGCAAGCTCACTCTCTTAAAAACATTTTGCTGATTAGCTTAGTGGAGAGTGCTGTATCCGTCATATTCCTGCTTCATTTCATAGTTGTGAATATGGAATGGGTTGGATTCTGATCTGATTTATTTATCTGCATTGTCTCCAGGACATGAGAAACTTAATGCCCCTCTTCAGATGTTCAGATTTTAAAGGTATTCAGATTTTCACTGCAGAGTTTCCCTGATAAGATGGGAAAAGGGGGTGGAACACGGGGGAAAGGTAGTAGTATCTTGAATATTTTTTTCATCTTTTCTAAGTGTCCTGCTACATCTGTTTAACACGATTTTTTATATGTTTAACATACTATTTTTATTCCAAAAATTGCAGATTAATGGTTGCTAGTGTAGAGAAACTAGAGCAGAGAATTGATATTGCTACATGACAAGCAAATTATTAATCCCTAGCTACTTCCTTACTTTTGTAATGCTCTGCTTTTTCAGCAAAACAAGAATATGCATGAAAATAGGCTTACAGCTCTGTCTAGGCTTTCTTAAAAATATATTTACCTTTCAGAGGTTTCCAAAAGTGTGAATTTCAGGGTCTCATATAAAGAAAATCACAGCATTACTTAGTAGCTACTCACAGAGAGAAAGATTTGACCTTGTTTTTAAACATGAGGTAAAAGTTGGCCATACTAATATAGGAACTACATATACGATGAGCTAGGCTTGCATGTAGTTTTAAGCTGATAATAGTGGTGCTAAGTAAATGTAACAGTGATGTAAATGATTTTCTATAAAAAAACACTTCTCTGAATTTTAGTTTTTTCTTTGTTGTTGTAGTTCAAACAGATTTCTCAAGCTTATGAAGTCCTTTCTGACCCCAAGAAAAGAGAATTGTACGATAAAGGTGGTGAACAAGCCATTAAAGAGGGTGGTTCTGGGAGCAGCTTTGGATCACCCATGGATATATTTGATATGTTCTTTGGAGGAGGTGGGAGAATGCAAAGAGAGAGAAGAGGTAATGTTCAACTTCATTTGAACTAGTTTACGGATGTCTTTGTGGTTCATCTGTGCTATTCTTTGTTAATAAGCAAAAGGATATGTCTCCCCAAACTTAATGTTAATATGTTGTCTGCTTTCATTTATGAAGTACCTCAAGTGATAAAGGTTGGACTGCAAAAGACATTATGCATTGTATTCCGCATAGAATTACTAATTGGTGTGCAGTGTGATTTCTCTTCGTGTTTGCTTAGAAGTATTCCACTGAATTCAGTGATACTTTCCATATGTACTGAATAGGCAGAGAATTGCAACTTTAGTTTGTCAGTTGATTCAGTGTTCCCTTTCAGTAAAGATCAAGCAGTACAGCATTCCTTCACATTGTCTTTGGGGAGAACATATTTACCTTTCTTGATGTTAACTGCTGTCTTGGACAGTTTCTCCCTACAGTGACTTCCCATGGAGAAAATTAGAATCAGAAATTTCGATCCTGAAATCTCAGTAATGAAGGTGTTTTGAGTATTTGTTGTCAAAAACATGGTTTTCATTACAGGTAAAAATGTTGTTCATCAGTTGTCAGTAACTTTAGAAGACCTATATAACGGAGCAACACGAAAACTCGCTTTACAGAAGAATGTGATTTGTGACAAATGTGAAGGTATGGGAGTACAAGAATTTCAGTTAGTCATTTGGAAATTCACATTCATGACAAATTACATGTGGGAAGGGGAGACACATACATGGTATTCTCTGCCTTTTTTCCCATTAATGTTCTTCTGTAGGCCGAGGTGGCAAGAAAGGTGCAGTGGAATGCTGCCTTAATTGCAGAGGAACAGGCATGCAAATAAGGATTCACCAGATAGGGCCTGGAATGGTTCAACAAATCCAGTCTGTGTGTATGGAATGCCAAGGCCATGGGGAGCGCATCAGTCCCAAGGACAGATGTAAAAGCTGCAATGGACGGAAGATTGTTCGAGAGAAGAAAATTCTTGAAGTCCATATTGATAAAGGTCTGTATCTTGTTTTGGGTGTGTAGCTCTGGATCCAGTTGAGATAAATCATTTTTGTGGGTATCATCGTAGAGAAACTAGATTCTGAAACTTCCAAAAGGTTTGAGAGCAATAAGTGCTACAGCTGTTGCAAAATACTTGGCAATAAAAATAATCTGAACATATATTATCTGTTCACTTTTGTTGGATTATACATCAAAGACAATTTGGAGAAGTAGGAGGATTGTTGAGGAACCTGTACAGTGGAGAAAAGCTAATTACTTCTGATAATAACTGGGTAGTTCCACACACTATCTGACAGTGTCATCAGTCAGTCTGTAGCTGAGACATCCAAACTGCGTAGGAGAATACTATTTTTAACCATTCTGGGAAGATTGAATGAAGTTTAAATGTTTGTGTTGCCAAAGTCATGCTAAATTTGTCAAACGCTTTCAGTCACTAGGGCTGATCACTGCACCAACAGGCAGGTCCTCTTCCCAGTCTTGTGCTACACCTCTCAAATTTAGCAGATGGTGAGGGACAGGGAAGCTGACATAGTTGTGTTGTTCTGCTCCGTCTCAGTCTGGTACAAGTTCCAGTAGTTCAGCAAGTGTTGAAACAATTCAGAGCATCTTCGCCTTCCCTGTCCAGCTCAGACCTAGCAAAGTGAGGTGAGCATCTTGGCTTTCTGCTTTGCCCAGTACAAGAAGCAAGTTTTGGACTTATTTCAGAGCCCAGAAACTAGCTAGATAGTTGATGTCAAGTGCGAGATTGTGAGCAGTGGAGACTGTGCACTCTTGCTGCTGTCAATGAGCCGTGACCATTGGGTAGCTGTCTGTCAGTTGTGTGGAAGGGGAACAGCATTAGCCTATACAGGCCTTTTGTGTGGTAGGAAGAATGAGGTTGAGAGATGAACTAAAATGTCCTTAAGGGAGATTGAGTAGGATTGGGAAACATACCAGTCCTACAAATCCAACTAATAATCTGCCATAGACTTTCAGTTGTGAAATCAGTATTGCCTCTAGCAACAAAAATATTTTGGAATGGCAGGCATACCATAAGATGTACATTGCTCACCAATTCCCCTTCCTCAGAGCTCTTGTTGCCTATCCCTGCATAATCTGTGATTTGGATTTGGACCTGGATGAGTAGGATCCTCCTTGCCCGCCCTTTAACCTTCGCAGTTAGTTCTGTGGAGAAATTGTGTTACAGTGCTAGATTGCTCAATTTAAGTTATCAGGAGGCTTAATTGTCTGGCATGGAGCACAGCAGTCTTCCTCTGCAGCAGGGACAGGAAGTTAAGGTGTCTGGTGGAGGTTTCCTAGCTGATCTGAGGAGCTCAACAGCATCAGTGGATAACTACATTAAATAAAGTAGCAATGAAAAGCGGTTCATTTTAATATAATCTTCAAAGCTTTTACGTGAACAAGCAGCAGTGTTTTTTTATTGCAGTTACTGCCTCTCTCTAAAATTGCTAACATCCGAACATATTTTCCATAACTACTGTATCAAGTGCCAAGTGTTCTAAGGCACATTGGCAGCCAGAACAGCACTTTTTGGGTACCATTAGGCATTTACAATTTAAGACCTTTGTGAAGCATTTTCCAATCTATTTTCTAAACAGTTTTTAAGTTCTTTTACCTGTGTCTTTTGCACAACAGTCTAATCACTGATTATCTTCGACCTCCTTAGTTTAGCCATAGTCTGTAGAGCTTGATCACAAAATGCTGTATGTATGCTGAGAAAAAGTCAGATAGTTCATAATGCTGTCAGGCTTCAAGAATCTTACCAAGTTTAAAGGATTTGGGTTACATTGTTTTCTAGTTCAGATTCTAGTTACAGGCAGTATTTTTACATTGGCTCCAGCCATTCTTTTAAGGGTGTTGACAGGTTTCCTGCACAGAAAAGAATGGAGGATCTTATGGATTTTTCTTTTTGATTGCCATTTTACTGTGGAAAACATGTTTTAGTGCAAGCAAAACACTGCTTTCTTTTTACCTAAAAGCTTTGAAAATGATGTCACAATGTTATGCTTTTCTGTCTGAAAGTGAAGGTAATTTGGTTGCCTTTTATCAAAAGTTTGTTATTTAAAGTGGTGCCAAAAAAGTAAGCATAAGGTCACAGGTAAAATGCAGTGCATAATATACTGAAAACAGAGCCAAAAAGTCAGAGGAAAAAATAAGGAAACGTGGAGGAGAAGTTTATGAGAACAATTTTACATGGAGTGCAGCATTTAGTACCGTTCTCACAGAACACTGAAGATTTTAACTTGTTAAATATTGCTGGGTTAATTATATTATAGGTTAATTATAAGACATTAGAACATGTGGAATCTTTGTACTGTTTTTGATTTTTTTTGTGTTGTGTTCTTACAATAGGAATGAAAGATGGTCAGAAGATAACTTTCCATGGTGAAGGTGACCAGGAACCAGGGTTGGAGCCAGGAGATATCATTATTGTTTTGGATCAAAAAGACCATTCTGTGTTTACAAGGTAACTGGAATCAGGCACATGTGACCCTCCAAATGGTGGTGGTTGTGACTCATCAACTTGTTTCCGGCTTATGGCAATCCTAAGGCAAACCTGTGATGGGGTTTTCTGGGAGCTGAGAGTGTGTGATGCACCCAAGGTCACCAACCATGGCCAAGTGGGGAATCAGACCCTGGTCTCCGGACTCATAATCCAACACTCAAACCACTACACCACAGTGGCTCTTCAGCTGTGAATGGAATCAAACTGAAACTTGCCTTTTCTCAGTGTTGGTTATGCTGGATAGGGGTTGATGGAAGTTGTAGTCCCAACAGCAAGGGCAAACATTCTTTACTCTTGGTCTATAATCATACTTTTGAATATCTTCCTTGATCAGTGGTATAAGAGGAACATTAAATATATACAGTGTCCCCCTTGACTTTCACAAGAGTTCAGGTGCAGAACCCTCACACAAGTCAAAAAGGCACAAATAACTCCTTCATTCCCCAAGTGAGCGCCCCCCTCCCATTCCCTTCCAGGGGTCCCCTCTTCACTTGCCTTTGTTTTAGGCGCGCCGCCTTCTGGGCACCCAGGCAATAGGCAAGCGAGTGGGAGGGTGCAGCAACATGGCCAGAGAAGTCATGTGCACAGGGCTGCCCCGTCATTCAGTTCTTTTTTGTCCAGGTCTGTGAAAGGAAGACACAGGTGCGCAGGCAAAAGGAAGGGGAATGGGAGAGGGAAAATGTTGGGGGAGGCAAGCAGATGCCTTGCAAATAATGAAGTTTGCAAAGGTCCAACCCTCAAATGTGGGAAGAACTGTATGTTGTCAGATCCCAGTGCCCCTACCCCCAAATTCCTGCAAAAGCTAAAGAAATGAGGTAAATTCCTAATCATGCCTTAGGGTTTTCTTAGTCAAGGAACACTCAGAGGTGACTTTGCTAGTTTCTTCCTCTGAAATATAGCCTACAGTACCTGGTATTCATTGGCAGTCTCCCAGCCAAGTATTAACCAGGGCTGACCATGCTTAGCTTCCAAGATCAGACAGGATCTGATGCCTTTAGGATATTTAGGCTGCTAATCAGGCCTTACCCTTACTTCTAATAGAACTTCTCTTTTAATATATAAGGCTGCTGCTAGTCGCCTGCATAAGAAAAAGAAAGTGGGACTTGGAAAATTCTAAAAAATTCAGTAAACATTTTCACTGCAGAAACATACAGGGCATAACTTCAGAAAGATTATAGTAGAATATTGCTAAGAAAACTTCACTATATATGGCAAAGACAAATGAAGGAAATGAATGGAATGAAAAATGCAAATTTATATCTCTTAGGGTACATGAGCACTTGAAAAATCCTACATTTTTAATATATGGAAGATAAGAAAGTGGAGTGGAAACAACCTGTTCTTGAAAAGCATGGGGGAATGCGTGGATCACATGTGGCTCCTTCATCCAGTTTTCCTGCCGTTGAAAAATCTTAAAAACAAGGCACAGTCCTGCTTCTAGGAGCATAGTCGTATTTGAAGACAAGGCATGCACACTTCATGTGCTTTGTTGTTAAAGAAAATTAGTTTTCTTTCTGCTACAGAAGTTTGGCAACATCCCTGAAATATGACTCCAACACCTGCAGGAGCTACTTAATCTGTATTTAAAGATCACACTAGCTCTGAGTCATGTTTAGCTCAGGGGAGTATGTTCTTTGTTAATTATCACCTGCCAGGGATTGTTAATATCGGTTAATCTAACAAGTATTTAATCTGTGGAAGTCTTATTGCTTGGTAAGACCTCAGCGTTTAGCACACATTTGGAGTCACCATTCATGGGATGGCAGGATTGTCAGTATTGATAGCCAAAACAACACCCCCTCCCCTGCAACCCATGCTGGAAGAGCTTACTACTTCAGTTTGTCATCTGCCTTGGACCTTTGAATAACTGAATGCAAACTTAGCTGTTGTAAGCTTTAACAATTAGTAAATGCTTATTGTCCTTTGGCTACAAGCCTTCTGCTAGTATTTGCTGTCTATTCTGAGTGTCAGAATGTACCTTCACAAATTACAGACTCTTGTTAACAGATATAGAACAGGTATTGTGCAGCTCTCTGATCTACTCTGCTGTTTGGCACTGTACATAAAATAGCCAATGCACCATAAAATCTTAAGTCTGCCTACCTTTATGATAAATAATGGAAAAACTTAGGATCAGAATGAGCTATGAACTGATGCCATCTCACAGAATCATTAGGGCACCTTTAATCTTCCAAGTATGAGGTCCTTTTTTAAAAAAGAGATAAAATTACTGGTGTTATCAGAATTAATGTATACATCTGTACTATCTTACTTCTCTTAACTATTGTATTGACACTATTGGGTTGTACTGGGTTCTTCTTGGAATTGCTGTCTGGCACTGGTTGTGATAGGTTGCGCTATGGTTCTGCAGCTGATAATTCTCCTTTTCTACAGACGAAATGAAGACCTGGTCATGTCCATGGATATCCAACTAGTTGAGGCACTGTGTGGCTTTCAAAAACCTATTACAATGCTAGATAATCGAACCATAATCATTACTTCTCATCCTGGTAAGTATATATTGCTTTGACAAAACACATCCTAGATACATTAATTAATGCTACTTGGCAGTGATCCTTACTGCTAGTTTGAAGATAAAAAGATGCAAAATTGTTATCTCTAGAGATGTTCTCAAGACTTATAGGATGTAAATCTACAACATACTAGATTCCTTAACTGTTTTAAACTACCATCTTTGCCAGTGTATAAGATGTACTTTTTACCAGAAAAATACCTTTGAAAAATGCGGTGTGTCCTACACACTACTGCGTAAGAACTTGTGCCAGGCCAAAATGTATAGGAAGGGGAGGGGGAACTCCAAAGGGGAAACGAACCCTTGCGCAGGGCTTCTCCCCCTACTTTCCATTCCATTTTGCATGGGAAAAGAAAAGAGGGTGATTGGGGGGAAGAAAGCTCACACACCCCCAGAACTCCCTCTCCCTTTCATATGCATTTTGCCCCAGTGTAGAGAACTCCTGCAGAGGGGGAAGGGAAGGGGGAAGCCTTGCTAGTTTTTTTAAAGTAATTTTTTTTCTTGAAAAATAACATTTAAAAATGGGGTGCATCTTATATGCTGGTGTGTCTCATGCACTGGCAAATATGGTAGTACTGCAATTCAGAAGTTACTCCCCCAAAATCTGACATTCATAACATGACTATTTTCTAGAGATAGTGGCCAGAATTCAGGATCAGATTTAGAGATACATAACCTGGAGTTCCTCATCCATAGTGGATCCATATTCATGGTCTCTGTATAGTCATAGCTGTGGCACTATTCCCACCATCATACCAACCCCACCAAGATTACTTTACTGGGTGTCAACTGCATGAAGGGGAAGGGCTTCATTCTGCTGTTGATAGTCCTGTCCCAGCAGCCAGTGAGGCTGACAGGGAAGTTCAACAGAGGTCCTGTCCTGATTGTCATAAACTTGCTGGTTGGTGAGAGGGAGTGGAAAGGTCATGCTGCCACAGCCCGGTTACCAGCAGGATGGGTGTCCTCCTCTCTGTATGGCTGATACTTGGTAAACTAAATTTTGGGGAGCTGTTCCAGGAGATGCTATGTAACTAAGCAACCAAGGTAGTTATGTAATTAGTGCATGTAGAATTTTACATTGATGGATTCTGGTTCCTTTTGATTAGTTGACACAAAAAATAAATAAATCTTGGAAGTTCTGTAACATGAAGCTGAATGTTAATTCTGTTTGATTTGTAAGCAAGGTATTGATAACTGTATTTTTTTTTTTATTTCTAGGTCAGATTGTCAAACATGGAGATATTAAGTGTGTATTGAACGAGGGAATGCCATTCTATCGCAGGCCATATGAAAAGGGTCGGCTGATCATTGAGTTTAAGGTAATGCAGCTGATTTTAAGTCTGAAGTTGCTGAAGATAAAATGAATTTTCTTATTTAAATTTCTTGCATACATTTTAGAGAACAGTGCCTCATGAAGCTTTTTGTACTGTGCTTTAAAGAAAAAAAATCTCAGTGAATTGCCTTCAAATAAGCAAATATGACTTTCATTCTTAGTGAAGTAGTGTTGTTGTCAAACCATATTTTACTCGTAGACAGGAGTATGTAAATAACAAAATTTACTATATTTCAGGTAATCTTTCCAGACAGTGGCTTCCTTTCCTCTGATAAGCTGTGTCTGTTAGAAAAGCTGCTACCTCCAAGGCAAGAAGTGCAGGAAACTGAAGATATGGACCAGGTCGAATTGGTGGACTTTGACCCATCTCAGGAAAGAAGACACCATTACAATGGGGAAGCCTATGAAGATGACGAGCACCATCCCAGAGGTGGTGTCCAGTGCCAGACGTCTTAAAATGGCCTCATGATTTTCCTTGTGCTGCTTGTCCTGTATGTCAGTTGTGGATGAGTGACGGACTAAAGTTGCTAAACTCTCAAACTTGCCATTGTCCCTGTAATATTTAAACATAGCTGTTTTTAAATCAAGTTAACAAACCTAAATCAACTACACTTCAATCAAGTTGGAATGATGTTCCTATTTCCGTATGCCTCCTAAGGAAACCAGAAGCCAATTTGCTCTGGCTTTTTTATTTTGTGCATCATAAGTGTATTGTGTGCAAATGGCACTGGCTTAGTATTCAGTGATTTCTGTTTAGTATTATAAATTATATTCCTCTTAAGTATGCACATGTATTTATGATTCATGGTAAAAATGTGAAATTAAAGTTTTGTATTCATTGGCTTCTAGATACATTGGTGTGTTTTGGATGTACTGTGGCTGGTTGAGACTTCACAAGGCACCTGCATGGCACTGTACCTTCCTCCCCTGGAGAGTTAAGTCCTGCCCCATCTCACCCCTAGTTTTAGCTAGAACACTGTAAAATTCCTCTGTTGATGTTATGCAGGATCCTAGCATGGCTTATTGGTAAGAAGTTGAAAATTCAATCTGTAATAGAGCTTATGTAGGATGAAAACCAAATGTTTTAACATTTTTGAATAGGAAATAACTTGGCATTCTTAAACAATGGCACTCATGCAACTGAAAAGTAACATTTGTAGTAAAGATAGAAAACTAGTGTACATTCAGTGGAAGTCTTGACTATTTGAGCTGATGTAAGTGGATTTCAGTGATCCTCTCAAGAACATGCAGTTTCTTAGACTATGTGAACACATGCAGAAAGCCCCTTTCTAAAATTGTGTGGCTCTTTAATGCATTAGTCACAATTTGAGGGGTTCTGTCTGTGCGCGCTCTTAGTTCTGAAAAGGGCTACCTCTATCATTGGCCATTTCAAAATGTTAGCTTGTATTGTAAATTTCCAGATATAAGCTATTCATTTCCTAGCTGGGCCTCAGTAACTGCAGGAACAATTAATAACTGATTCATAAAGTGCCTCTTCTAGGACTAAAAATGTACTTAAGGTGACACTTGACCTTTTTAAAATTCCATGTTAATATTTGATAGGCAAGTCCAGCTGTAGTGCTTAAGTTGTGCAAATAGAGCAAGTAGGCTAATGAATATGGTGCTCTAGTGCTCTGCTGTTTCATCACATGTCCATTTGAGGCTTTAATCTATGGCTTCTCCCCAGGGGTTTAAGTTGTATAGGAATTTATTATGGTCCTTGTGATAGGGATGATTAAGTGGAATCAAGAATGTGACTTGACAAATGCTTGCATATTGTACTTCAAACTTGAGTTTCAACCCATGGGGGGAAATAAACACTATCTTTACTTCTAACAGCTTCAGCTTTTCTTGCTTTTTGGTGATCTGTTAAAGGTATGCTAATACAGTTTAAAAAAAGAAAAATCTGCATTAGCTTGCTGACAGTAACTGCGCTATTCACCCCACTCAACAAATGGCGGGGGTAGAAACTTTGGTTTGCATTCTAGTTAACCACATCTTTCTATGTTAACCCTGAAATGTTAATAATGAACTTTAGCGACAGTTCAGGAAATAAAGCCAACTTCATAAACCAGTTTGAAGTTAGTGTATTTTACTAAAGTAGCTTAAAACTAACAAATATCTCTGGTTTAAGACAAACTGATCAGTTAACTTTCACTTCTGTTTTTCTGCCCCAGTTACTACGTGGGATGAATGGTTATTCACAGTGCTAAAACACAATTTCAGGTGCACCAACTTTAAAGTATTAGACTTCACTGTAAGTGGGACTGCAGTTTTTGACAAAAGCATCAACAGCTCTAAAAAAAAAAACCCTATGATTACCTCACAGACTCTTTCTGGTTTAATTACATTGATTAGTTTATACTTCCGGCAAAGCCAATTAGTCCTGCCTGCTTTGCTTTGCATACTCAAAATTCCCAGTCAAAACTTGGATCAGAAGAGAAGTTGCTGCCTGCCCACCAAGAAATTGGGAACGCTTTAATATGTAAGATGAAGACCACTCCGACATAGGTGCACTGTTAAGGACGTGCAACTAGCCACAATGGTTTTTGTTAGCGAAGTTAGAATTGGCATTTACCAGCCAAAACACGGCAGGCCATGCATCAGAAATCCTGTGCAGATCTCCTATCCCCAAGCCTCATAAAAGGAAATGCCATCAGCACTGGGTAAAAATTTATCCATTCTTGGAGACGGCCATTTCTATTGCACAAGAGCAAGATGTTTTGAAAGACAGAGTAAAGTTACAAACAATGCTTTGCAGCCTCTTCTAGGTCCTTTAGTATAAAACATTCTAGGTGGGGAATTTACTTTTACCTTTTTACTTACTGTCTGTGACAGGGATAAATGCAGTACATGTAAATGGCAGGCAGGCCCACGGCCATGTAAGGATTCATATTAAGTCTCCCCAAGCCTGTCCAAAACAGCAGTTACATATCTGGTATCCTTAGAAATGCTTTCCTAGGCCCTGAAGCCGCAATGCTACCCTACTATCTGCATGTAAAGCCGGCATAATGTAGTGCCATGATGGTCAACTTCATTAATACTGGGCTGCTGGATACTCTGGCAAAGCCATCTGTTCTGTTGGGTACGATGTGAGCTTCCTGGCCAGGACTGGTGGTATAAAGTTACACCAGCAAGTGTAGTTTTTAATACCACCACACAAAATGCCTTGCCCCTTGAAAGGCAACTTCCTAGCACTCAAGAGGGTGCCTGGGCAATCTCCAGATGCAGCTCCACAGCCAAAAGAAAACAGGTGTCACCCTCCTAAGTCTCCAATATGTGCCAGCTGTGCACTCCTCTAGCACAACGCAGGATCTTGCCTACTGTAGTGTACCATAATTTTAATGGAACAGCACATTAAATTATAGTTATATTGCTACAAAAAAGGCAACAATAGTTTCATGTCTGTAAGAACAGTTTGTTCATTTTGCAATTTTGCACAGTTTTGGCAGTGGTATCCATATTTCCACACCAGTTGTCAGTGGCACTGCCTGATAAACTGAAGAGGCTGATACTTTACAAATCTAAGTCCATCCATAACGTTAAACTTTCTGCATCATGTTTTCCAGCCCCAAGAAGTGTTTTGTGAAATACTCTTTACAAGCTGAATACCATGGGATTTTTTAATGAAAGGAAGTTCAAATATGCCAAATGTCTTTGTAATAAGTGAGGTTTTACTGTAGAAGAGAAAAAGTTTAAAAAAAGGACCGACCACAAACTCTTGAATCCAAATAAAAGTTGCAAAAATCCAGAAAATGACCACCCCTGATTAACAATTACTCAAAAAGAGTTTTCATCAAAGATGAATATGTTTTTGAAGTTAGCTAGATGAAACTTACTAACTTCCACACTAAGAAGCTAACAGAGGCTAATAAGATCTTACTTAAAAAGCAATAAAAGTTCATAACTATACTTTTCTACACTAATCAGGAAGAATTGCTATGCTGATCATAGGTGACTGAAGCTGTGTATTTTACCCAGAGCAGGAAGACCCACAAAAATCTTGCCAGATTCTTTTTTGAGAGCTCAGGAGATTTAACCACTAAGTGTTGCACATCAGTATGAAAAGTGTGGGACATTGCCAGTTTGCAGTCCCAACTCCTTTCAGTAGGCAACATTTAAACATACGCTTGACATTTCCAGTGAAATGACTAGGATTTTCAAGTCTATAGCACTGGCTAGATAGAACATACCTGTTTGAAATACAATGTACTTTTAACTCCATGTCAAAAATGAAGGGACTGTTAAAAGTCAAAACCCTTACTTTATAAGCGTAAGGCTCTAGGTTTGCTTTCCTTAATTTTGTTTTAGTCAAAAGTATCTTTCCCTTTCAAATATAATTATGTACAATGAATTATGAATAATTTCCATAATAAGCATTACAAGGAAATAATATCGTACAAAAAATTATGCTTTTGCTACCTGGCCACGTAACTAATAACTGCGAAACTAACTTTACATCTGTCTGAAAAGTACTATATTCTTCTCTCTCGGGATACCTATATGAAATTGTTTGAGGTACAAACATGTTATTTTTATCTTAAACAAAAAGAACAAAAAAAGCACTCAACAGGACACAAAATCTCCTTGCATTCAAGAACCATGCAGTGAACAGCATTAAAAACAAGTTTTACGGTTTCCACAGCTTCAGAAGGCCATCTTCACTGTAGGTAGCAATCAAATTCTGGTGAGGATGATGAGCAATACCAATCACATCCTTCTCATGAACCTAGATATCAGAGGAATAAAAAAAATGCATGAATATTATTCTCTCCCAGAATATAAACCCAAATGCATTTTTTTATCTCCAGCCACAAATAAGCATTAGAAGCTAAAATAAGAGAGAATGTGGAGTACTTTAGACTGAGACAAAAAGAGAATTTTCATTATGCACCCCCCTCCATAATGTGCACTTTATGTCATGGAAGAGTATGTGTATTACATGCTACTTCTCAAGTGGTTTGTGGCTGCAGAATAACAAGGATTTCCACAGGAGAGTTAAGATGGCCGGTAGGGAAGCCGTGAAAAATAGTGGGTGATGCAGTGATACGTAAGTCAAGGATTTGGGGAAAATGAAATAAAAGGGCTAGAGAGTTCGCTAGAGAGAAATAACTCTTGAAGAAACGATTGACTGAAGGTAGAAAGCTGGAACAGTGCTTGTCAGTTCCCCGCATTCTCAACTACCTTCCTTGTAAGCCTACACAGAACATGCACGTAAGAACAAGATGTTGATCACGTGAGAGAATGCCCCCTGTCACTGTCTCCAAAGCTATAGACAATCAAACAAAACAGACCTTCTAAACTACAGACAAGCTGATTTTTGTCATCAGGTGATAATCCTTGGAACACTGCAGTTCTATAGAGACCATTCTTTCTCAACCTAGTGCCTTCCAGATGCTTTAGACTGCTATGCTGCCTGGGGTTGACAGAAGTTTCAGTCTAAAAGATCCCAAGGGGATCAGTTTAGAGAAGGCTGATAGAGATATGAAGCTCTGTCACCAGGATTCCTTGGTGATTAAGGATGGAAATACATGCTAAAAATGGTACACAACAGTCCCAAATGTCTTCCTCCTCCCAAGTATGGTTAAAAGGGCAAAATGTGCACTGTGACCTCCATAAACAGCATCCAACTGAGTTAGCTGAAGTGAGAACTCTAATGATGTGCCATGCATTTTACCTTAAAAGGGAAAGATGGGAGGCTGTCACTTCTGGCAGTGATCATGTGGCAGCTGTTTTAAATAGTTCTGGCCTTATGTTTGGTTATCATGCTGTTTCCAAAGACTGCCTCCCAAAGAATACATGTTATTCTAAATTAAATCTTTCTTCACAACACATCTAGAGATAGAAGGTTGAACCATTGCACTAATACCACAACATCTAAACTGAGCTAATGTATAATACTTATACCAACTTTCTCAGGCTGCTACTCACGGTCAGAGTTCTCTCCAGCTTGCCGGTCACTGTACTGAAACAGTAGAGCACAAAGTCTTCACCCACACAGTAGATCCACTCGCCTCGAGGAGAAAGGGCACAGCAGACAAAGTCACCACCTTCTCTCTTACCAGAGCTGAAGCTTCTCACAATCTATGAAATACATTTAAAAAATAAAAATCAGCCACCACTGCCCAGTTAAAGATATTATGGGACTCCCACTTTCACTACTAAGAGACTAGGAATATCAGTTGAGGGAACCCCAACCTTCAATGCAACATTCCAGCAGCTGCCCATATGACAAGCACAGACATAGGATGGCCTTGATGTTGGCCAAGTCTCTTTAATTCTTCAGCCTAGTAGGCAAACAGAGAGCAGACTGTGTATGCTAATACTGCATTTGTGCTCCTGATGCAGCACAATGGCTAAAGGGGTGTGGTATTATTGTGCAGCCTACCTCAGTCAGGTATCACTAGGAAAACCACTAGACTTTATGTCTTGGCATACACAAAAAATTTGCAACATGGGGATATTATCAGTCAACCTTACTATTTGAAAGGATTTTAGACACAATATGGGCAAAATGCTGAGAGGTGCCGGACAAAAAGACACAAAGCACTAGAAACAACTAAAAACCCCACAGATCAATTAACAGATAATTGGATATAAAGGAAAAGAAAAATACTGATGAAACGTCAGAATCTTCAGAAGTTCAGGATGTACCTTTTCCTGCTCAGAATGTTAATCAGACTATAGTTTAGTAGTTATTACACAGAACATCAGACTTTGTATCCTAAAGCCAAACTAGTGCAATATTGAGTAAAAATAGCTTTAAAAAACATCTCACATATAAGGAAAAAGAGGGCGATGAAGAAATTTAATTTCACCCAGTCAAATAAATCTACAGAATCCTTCAAGTCTAGAAGGAATTTAAATTCTTCTCCTTATTATTTCAAAGCTACTGGCCTCCAGTGACATACTTGTCCTTGCATGTTCATGATGACAACTGTATTTGATCTGTTGCAAACAACAAAGTGCTCTGGATTTTTTGGCAGAAGAATCACACTGTTCACAGTGATGTCCGTCCCAGCTGTGCTGCCAAGTGATTTGAAAGTATTACAGCACTCTGTTGTCTTCATATTCCAAACCTGGCAAACAGGAAAAGAGAGAGAGAAGGACTGGTACAGATATGTTATATAAACAATCCCAAGATTCATGTCAACTACTAGCATGGAACTCAAACTCTGCAAGTGGATACAAGTTATGCCTTGGTGACAGAGCACTATATTCCACACCAATATTCTGGATCCCTGCAATAAACACACTCTTGTTCCAAACGTATCTGCACACTACTTGTTAAAAACACACAATACATTCAAAATAAAAACGAATAGGTAAGATTTTAATTGAAAAAGTGAATCCACAGTTGGAGGTCAGGTCCTTCAGTACTTTTATTAAACAGAAATACCATCTGCTAAACAATTACTTAAAATCACTGCAGCTTTTCTAGAAAAGAACTCAGTGAAAAATGAGATTTCTTTCCAGAGAGCATGCATTTTACAGTATTTGAGAGACATATAAAACCAGCAGAGAAATGAAACTCCAGTAAGTGGTTTTCTATTACTTTAGTATGTCACTGCACAGTGCTTGCTCAGTTTCTGTAAGCCATGCTGACGAGAAAGCTATTTACAAAAAGATAAACAAGCATCCACTTCAGCTTGCATGCATGCACAAATAAATAAATATTACACGTGCTAAGACAGTAGCCCAAACTTACTTTCACAGTACCATCAGAGGATGCACTGATAATGTAATGCCCATCTTGTGTAAAAGTAGCTTCGTTAACAAATGAAGAATGACCACGGAACTCTTTAAGAGTCTTCCCAGATTTCAAGCCATGGATCCTGTTGCAGAATAAAAGCTACAGTAAGTGTCACTTATCCACATCAAGCTGAACAACAAAACTTAAGAAATGAAATATACCTGATTGTCTGGTCAAAAGAGGCACTAAGGATCTGGCTGCTGTCTTTTGAAAAACTCAGGCATGTGACACCTTTACTATGGGCTCTTTCAAATCGCCTCAGGCACTGCCCACTCTGAATCTTCCACACCTTGATGAAAAAAAAAAGTTTTAAAATGGGAAACCTCAAATTTTAGGCAAGTGGACATTTCTTTTTACTATTGTCTAACTGTGATGAATGCCAGCTCCACTATCCAACAAATTCTCTTTTCTTAAATTAGAACAAAATGAGAAACTCAGGCCGGGCAGGACCCTCCTTTCCACTGCCTGCCTGATATAATAAAAATGGAAGAATTCCACCCTCACTCCGAAGAAGAATATGGATAAACAGAAGTGGACAACTGAAAAGAATTATTTCGCATATCAGTACTTAAGCCAACCTTGCAAATAAATCTACAAAAGTTATTTAGGTGGAGTTATTCCTGCCCCATTCTTCTTTTGAACACAAACCTACACTGATCATTGGGAGAACATCAACTCAAGTGAAAAAGAAAACTTCCTTCGCTGAATTTTCCTGCTTCATCATCTAGATACTCTTCTAAAGCAAACAGGTATTTACAAAATCTAATTTATAAAAGCATCTATATCAGAAATCAGCTGGCATGACAGCCTTTAGCTATTTTGGACTACAGCCCTCCTAAGCCCCAGCCAATGATCAAGTTCACTAAAGTCAGAAAAGATACATACTAGAATATGACCATTTTGACCATAAGGTTCATTCATTTCCAGAGGGTATTGTGTGTTTTGCTTGTTTATTCATCTATATCCGGCCTTTTCATCATTACTGGGACTAAAGGTGGCTTACCAAAGTTAAACACAGCTGAGACATTCACAAAGTCATAAACAGAAACAAAGACAAGGCTATTATCAAATGCAATTATTACTAAAATGCAATTAAATTACCCATAGAATTAAACCACTTAAAACAAATCTATTTGAATTTGCTTCCTAAATTTGAAAGGCCAGTATTAAGATTCAAAGAGGATAATCCCACCAGGATTTCAGTGATGAGATATGCACAGCAGGGGGTTGGACTGGATGGCCCCTGTGGTCTCCTCTAGTGCTATTCTATGAGAAACTGAAACGGATTCAGTATATGTATATTTCTAAAAGCAAGGACAATATATACTTCTGAGTCATTTAGCCTGCAAGGCCTAATCTGTGTGCGGCAAGAGAAACATAAAACAGACTTAACAGGAAGTGCAAATTCTTATCCGCAGTGGATGCTGATCTCAGTAGTTCTGTATGGTCACCATAACTGCCAATCAATGTTTTAGAGGAGAGAAGGCAAGCAATTCTGCTAAGTTTGTGTCTTCATCAGGGGTTGTCTGTCCCAAGCAAAATTACCTGCCCCCAAGCATGCCTCCTGGCAATGTTCACTGCACAAGACACTACTCTTTGTTTCCCCCTTGGAATTGGAAAATAGATTACAAAAGTTCACACAGAAACACAGAGGTGGCTCTTTCTGTGGGTGGGTAATTCTTATTTTTTATGTTTTTAACAGGGACATGTGCTTTCAAGGTTTAACTCAGAAAGAAGCTCATCAGAGGTTTCACACGTTTAGAAAATATGGTTTAAGACAATCTTGCTAGACTAAGACAATCTTGCTTGTCTCTATTTTCCCACACCATATACCTTGATCTTCCCATCCTGTGCTCCAGTTGCTAACATTTCAGTATCCCTGCTGAAACACATGCATAGTACTGCATCATCCATCATCATGAAGTTATCCTGTGCCTGGTACTTCAGATCCTAAACAGAGTTGTGAACAAGGTGTCAGACATCACAGGAGGAGAGCAGGAAAAACAAGGTAGCAGTAGTCAAATGTGTATAAAATTCACAGAAGAAGCTGCCTAATATTGATCCATATCATTGGTTTATCTATCTGGTGCTTTTTTTAGTTTGAAAGTAGCTCTCTAAGTCCAAGTTTGCTACCAAAATTTAATCTTCCATTTTCCTAACTGACATTTGTTGATCAGACTGAAGTTTTAAAAATAAGTATGTTACATTGTATTAAATAAAGGTCCACTATCTGTTTTAAAATTACACAAGTACTGAAATGTATTTTCGTCAAGATAGGGCTCTCAATATGAGCTTCTCTGAATACTGATTGTTAACTGCAGCAACACATCTGTTTTGAGACAGCACTAACATTACATCATAAGAAAACCTTCAGTACCAGTAATTGATTAACAATGAGAAATGACAGAATATTTTATTATGGTTTTAAAACAGTAATTTCCTATTGCAGAAGTGACACATGCTTTGGCATGGTATATCCTAATTTCAAATGCAGCTTGCAAAATCTACATTAGTAACATGTAAATATTGCGTATTTAACCTGAATTTGCTCATTTAACCTGAAAAACACTCAACAATCTTCTTGACAGCCAACATTTTACCTTTCTGATTTTTCCAGTGGTAAAGTTCCATACTTCAATGAATCCATCAACAGAGCCTGTGACAAGATACTGACCATCTGGAGAAAATCTTGCACATTCCACATGAGATTTCTGGCCAAACTGTTTTAAGTGAACAAAAATAAGAATTTTCTGATTTCAAAATAATCTGCTGCTGCTGGAGTACAGTCCTAGATTAAACAGTCATAAATTTCACATCACATTAGTTAGTAGCTTAAGCCAGCTGAATATTTTAAAATGTCAGGTTTTTTTCAAATGAGAGAAGTAAACGTGAAAGGCATTCATGTTAAGAATTCTGTACTACTTTAAAGCCAGAAGCTAGTAATCAGCCCATTTCACATCTCTTTTGCCAAACAGAAAAGACAGTTTTTGAAACATTATTCACATGCAGAAGCAATTTCAACCATGACTATTAAGAACCAAAATATAGGAGAGTAAGATAGAATCAACCATCTTGCACATTGCTATGTACAGGAAAAAACAATATATTGGCTCTCATTTCTACAGCCAGATTCAAAATGGCTAAAATTATTCAACACTCACACATTGACCATGTGAGACTGTATCTACAGCTACAGACATAAAGGAGAAGAATTCCTGCCCTTATCCTGTATCCTCAAATGTAATTTTAAACAACTAAGTTTTTAGCTCCAAACAAATATAAGTTAGGTTACATTCTACTCAGCAGGGACAGAGCTATACAAACTGATTGTACTTATCCACTAGGACTTTGGGGATTTTCTATTCCTTCTAACTCTTAGAATGCAAATAAAAATATAAAAAGTGACAATTATACTTCTTTCTAAGAAAAAGAATTAGAAGCGTTGGAATGAAAAATGCACACAGGCATTTCTAAGATAGAAATTAACAAATTAAGTCATTTTAAACATATTAAGAGTTAAATTAAGATTTCTGCTGATATAATTACTATCACCATTCTGCCAAATTATGGTTAAGGGCCTGACCATACCCACCCGGGCTGAACATCACCTGGATGATCATACCTGCTTCATTTGAACATCTCTGCAGTACAAGCTAAGTCTTTACTGTATTCCTGAAGCTGTAATCAGTTTTCTTTTTTAAAGGCCCATTCTGTGTAAAAGGTAATTAGGAACCCACCTTAATATGCCTACTTAGTTGTGTGGGGAACTTTTCTTCTTCAACATCTTTAACAGCTGCTTTGCCCCTGAACAAATCAATTGTCATACCAGGAGGGAGCAGTCCCTGATGCTGTTGCCATTTCAGAGCCTGAGAAATTAAAGAGGATTAAACAGACAGTTTTTAAATAAATAATACACCGAAAGCAAGACATTTATATTCATCCACATATACAGACTCTCCTCAGTGACAGTAACTTTGGCTACTGTCATCCATACCATGCAATAGGAGAGATTGTATACAGTTAAGATTTTCAGTTCCTGAGATTTTCTATGAAAAAGCATACTTAAAATATGAAGTAGAAGACCAAGGTTTAACTAAACCAGCATTTAGTAACTCAGAAAGCTCTCTATTTTCAATTCCATACAATGCAAATCAAGGGGGAAAAATACCTGTCCCAATAATGCCATAAGACGAGATGGAGGTACAACACTGACTTCACCAGCCAGAGCTTGGGCAATGGCTGCTCTCCGCTTCTCTTTGCTGCTCCCATCTGGGTATGCCTAGCAGAGAACGACATAAGGACTAGTAACTTTCTTGCTACAAACATAAAACACAGCAAGATATTTCCATCTATTATTTATTGAATATATACAGCAGTTGTATTTTTCAGCACATAGTAAGGGACACATGGGAGATAAACTATATTAGACACACACAGATCTCTTCTAAATTTTTGAAGGCTGAACAAACAAACAAACAAACAAACAAACAAATAATAGCTTTTATCAACTTGATTTCTCTCCCACATTTGAAGCAAAATATTCATCCAGGCAACCACTGCCATCCTCTTCCACTTACTGAAGCAAGCATTTGTTTTCCAAACTCTATCTTCCCCTTGATTCAGATACAGGTTGAGTATCCCTTATGTGAAATGCCTGAGACCAGAAATGTTTTGGATTTTTCTGGATTTTGGAATATCTGTATCTGCATATACAAAAAATACAGTACTGCACAGGGGATCTCCAGGGAGCCTGCAAATACCTCAAACATGGAAGCAGGCAGCTGATCTCTTGCACAGCACCATACATATATATGTATGTATATGTATATATATTTCCCCCCCAAATATAGGTATCAAGTCCCTTATATACTTAGTCTCTCAGATCTTTCCAGCCTTGCATCTCATACATAACAAAAGTAGTGCATGAGAGAGATGTGAGGCTGGAGAGAGATGCTAGGATCTGTGAAATCGTGGGAGGTGTTGATTTGCGCTGCACACACCTGGATTTCTGCCATTTCATAGTTTCTAGCATCTCTTTCCAGCCTCTTGTCTTGTTTGTTCGCTACTTGTGTTGCATACGAAACACAAGGCTGGAGTGCTGCAGCTACTGTCTCGAAAAGTTTCATTTTTTGGAGTTTCAGATTAGGGATAAACATATTGTCACATCCAGCACTGCGCAGACACATTGCAATGGAAAAAGAAAGTTTTATACTTATTGTAAATTATGAATGATAGAGTTCATCATGTGAAACAATAAGCTAAGCAAAACCTCTTAATATACATTTTTAAAATTATATGTACCTCACGTGGATCAAAATAGGATCTAGCCAACAGGTTCTCAAGATGAATGTATCGCTCTGGCTGAGTTTGCTTTAACATGATCATTGGATCAGTCTGTCTCAGAAGACTTCTAGCAGCACCCAATTCCCGAAGCTCTATTAATTCTAGAACAACCTGAAATATCAATGCATCAAAGCAGAAATAACAGTGCATCAACAAAAGTTCAATCCATCTGGTTATTTACACCATATTTTATTGTGAGTTATCACTAAAACTAAAATCCAAGGTTGCCTGCAAATTCATTTTAAACTGAGGCATAAAATAGCAAATTAAAGTATTAGGCTGTTTAAACCAAGCACGATACAGATTACTGAAGTGGAGTAGCAAAGGCTACAAACTAGGAAAGGTAGGTTGGTTATGACTATAATAGTTATTAGTCAACTAATGTTAGGAGAGTTACTCTACAAACTCTATCCGTACGTAAAGACAGTTTCAGATTCTCAACATCTAAGTCTCCCTTTACTGATCTCCATGTGTGGAATATATGAAGGAGAAATCCAGACGAGCACAAACACAGAAAACTTCCACAGGTCTTCCTGCCACTGCAGACACTAAGCAAATTGAAGGGGAAATGGCCAGAGCTGAAATAGTAATAATCCCAATAACACAGTATAGTTGGTTAGAGGTCTAGGTGATGAGTTTATGATTAGGTTGATATCTAGTAGTTGAAGCAGGACTGTTTCTGCTGTGATTGATGAATACTTGCCAAGTCAACTAGCTAGATCCATTTTTGTCATTAAAAGATTAAAATACAATATTTGCCAGCATATTAGACACACTGGTGTATAAAATGCACCCCATTTTCAGACCTTGTTTTTTAGGAAAAAAATGTTTAGTACCTGGTTGAAGCAAAATGCATAGGAAGGGGAGGGAGTGAAAGGAGGGATGGCATAAGGATTCCCCCTTTCTCTCTTTTCCTTTTGAGGATTCCCCTTCGGCAAATCCCATTCTCTCAGCCCCAGAGGCAAGCCATGGCAGCGCCCCCCCCCGAACAAACCTCGCCAAGAACACCATAAGCTGGAGCTGAGTTGCAGGTGCTTAAGAACAGTAACTGGGAAGGGGGGGTGAAGACAGGTGCTGCTGAACCTTGTGCAGAAAAAGGGGTGGGGAGGCAGCGAAAAGGAGGCTCAAAGGGCCAGGAGGCTGCCCTCTCTTCTTGCCTCATTTTCTTCTTCCATCCCCTTAGCAAGGAGGTGAAGGCTGGGGTAGAAAACAGGGGCAACAGCCCCCATTCTGAAAGGAAGAAAAGGAGCAAGCAGCTCCTCCAGAAGAAACCAAACCTCCACTTCAGGCCGGAGAGGGAAGAAAGTGCGCCTCCATCCCACTCCTTCCCCACAAGGAAGGGAAACCAACAGGATTTTGCAGGTACCTCACCTCACTCATCCTCCCTGCCATCTCCCTGTTTCTGCTCCTGGGATGAGCAGGAGGCAACCAACTGTAGGAGGTGGGGAAAATGGGAAAATACCCTGTGCCACAGCCTATGCAATTCCTTACTACCCTCCCATCCAACAGGTGGTTGGCTCCAGGGCAAAGATCCTGCTGGGAGGAGTGAGTAGGAGGAAGGAGAGAGGGGCTGCTGCGGACTCTTCCTCTCTTAAAGGGGCTGCTGATGTTTTTCCACTTTCAAGCCTCACTCTAAGTCAATTCTTTGCAGTATGGTACTTATTCTATTTATTCTGACAGCATTTAGAAATTTGCAAGCTAAATACAGTTTCATTTCAGTGCCGTTCCTCTTACTCAAGTGTTATTTTTAAGTACAGTAATCTACAGTCATCTCTCCACATTCACCAGGGTTTGGGGCACACAACCCCTGTGAAAGTGAAAAAAACGTAACTCTAAGCCCTCCCAAACCATATTTAATACACAAAAAAAGTATGATCACCATATTCAACCCACTGTGGATTCCTTTAAGGCATCAGGGTTCCTTCACAAGGCAGAAGTGGGTGGCTGGTGGGGCTTACTGCCACCTCCACTGCTGCCCCACACAATTTTTAATAGGGACTTACAAGCCTCGTTCACAGTTTCTCTGTGTCAAGAGGCTTGCAGTGCCTATTAAAAATGATACAGGCCAGCAGCAGAGCTGACAGCAAATAATCTGTGAGTAATCAAATCCACAAAAGTGAAAACCACAAATGTGGAGGGCTGACTGTACTACTGAAATTCAAGCTCCCAAAATTTATATATTATGGGTGTTACCTACTTCAACAGCCCACTATATGCTCAAAAGTATGAGAAAATAGTAGAGCAGGAAAATAAAACAGTAGAAGGAATTGGTACAATTTCTGTGCCATTCGAATGTTATTTTGAGAACCAGGTATGCAGTTTCAGAGATAAAACTATAAATATATACTTCTACCAAGTATAACTATAAGATACAGAGTAAAAGGCTATCAGTTTATTTTCTGCCAAACAAAGATGCTATGAGAGACAAAAAGTGCTAACCTGCTCGTACAGATCAATGAGTGTTTTGTCTGGCAGCTTCAATGACTGTATCGCCTGCAGTACTGTATCCCAATGACCGCTATTTATGTCTGCCACAAAGCTTTCTATGCTGTCCACAGTATTCAGAGACACTGTGGTTTCCTCCTGCAGAGTGGCCAAGGCACGATGCAGGCTGTTCTCCTTCAGATACTGCATGATTAGTCGGATGACACTGAACAAAATAAATTTTGAGTACCATTAATTTGTATATTTCTTTAATTTGTTTCTCTCATACACACACTCTCACCATATACACACAAACAGATACAAACAGGGTGATGAAGAAAAGAACACAAATTGCCACGCAATGAATAACTCGTTTCCAAAACTATCAGATCTTGCTCTAAAAGAAGGAGATGAAATAGTACCAACACAACATGTAGGTAATATGCAACATTCTCTTACACATTCAGTCAGGAGCCAGCATTTTTACTAATGAACATAAGCATCATGTAATATCTCCATTAGCTAACAATCAAACTAAATAACATGTCAAGAATAAAACCGCTGACACGTGAAACATCCAACTTGTTTCCCTAACTTTGCCTTATCTCAACATCTACCATATCTGCCAGTATATAAGACACACCAACATATAAGACACACCCCATTTATATGCCAGCAAATACTATTTGCTGGTGTATAAGATGCACTACCACATAAGCCAGACCCCATTTTCAAATAGTGCTTTTGGGGAAAAAGTAAGTCTTATGCACCAGCAAATAAGGTAATTGATCAACTAATAAAGGACCTGAAGCAGTAATAATACTATCTGATAATTTTGAATGCGTGCTGCTATCCCTTCTAACATTACCCTATTCTCAGACAAAAGAAAAACAAAATTCAACCTGCAAAGGAAAGCAGGTAATATGCTGGGCAGTCTCTAGTTTACCTCTCATCTTAGTTGTGAACAAAAACAGTGGCCTAAAAGCCAAACCATCTTAACCACACGCAGTCCCCATCCATAAGAGGGGGATATTAATTCTAGCCTCCCTCGCAAATGAGGATAAGGATGCGGCAATAATTGGATATAGTAACCTCTGGGACAATGATAAAACCAATTCTGTTATCAGAAAAAGCCAAGAGAGCTTAAGGCAGAAGATGATTTCGGTAACAAGAAAGCAGCTCCTGCTGGAACTGAAAGCTGACCCCTTCTGGTCACCCCATGCCCACGTTTCATGTGAGTTAATAATACTTGGGCCATTTCCGCACTACACTGTTATGGTGGTTTTATTCCACTTTCAGCATCCTGAGGAATTCTGGGGTGTGTCGTTCACTGAGGTCAAAGAGCTCTCTGGCTGAGGATTCTAAAGGCCCCTCCCTCAACTGCAAACCCCAGGATTCCACAGGAAGTGGAAAGCGGAATAATCGCGCTGTAACAGTGCAGTGCGGAAAGGCCCTTGGTGTTTGTAAATGCGCTGCGCATCTCGCAAGCTGGGAGAAGCCTCGCGTCTATCCCACGGGTGTCTGCGTCGGTGTGAGACGCGCTCGGTATCGGAGCACGCAGGCTCGCGCGGAGCGCCAGGAGAAGCGCAGAAAGCCGTCCCGCGATCGCGCGGGGAACAGTTTAAAACGGGGCCCAAGCAGAGGCAAGACCCGGACCAAGGCCCTCGCAAGCCCCAAACCCGCAGGGCATCCCCTTTCCCCCGCCTCAGTCCCAGGGAGCCCCCGCGGCGCACGTACTCCGACGACTCGATTTCTATCGACATGTCGAACTAGACGCTCACGGCCGCCACCGCAGGCTCCGAAAGCCAGGGACACGGAACCCACACGCTACTCCCACCCCCCGCGAACATCCGCTTCCGGGTCAGTCCCTCACACATCGTAGAACTACGCCTGTAGAATCTCGTGGGTTACTGACTTCCGGGCTCCGTTTCTTCTTCTTCCCCCTCCCCCCGAGCGGAAGATGTATGCCTGAAGAGAGCAAGGCAAATCCGATCTTTTTTTTTTAATTAGACAACCGCATATTCATTCATACTTTTTCTAAGCTGAGCTTAGAACCTTTCAAGAGTTTGAAATATTTAAAACATAAATGCACAAAACATCTGCTTTCACGTCAATGGAACAGTAAGGCTGCTCCGTAGGGGATGTGAACGACTTGAAACAACCTGGGTACATTTTTTTAAAAAAGGCTGGATTTTACCATATTTCCGGCAAGGAGTTCAAACTGCTGCAGCGCCACTGATTAGATAGGTTACTACCAAACGTTTCTGCACTATACTGTTATAGTGCGATCATTCCACTTTCAACATCCTATGGAATCCTAGGGTTTGCGGTTTCGGGGAGGGGCATTTAGCATCCTCAGCCAGAGAGCTCTTTGGCCTCAGGGAACTACAAACCCCAGAACTCCACAGGATGTTGGAAATGGAATAATCGCTCTGGAACAGTGTGGTGCGGAAAGGGCCTTGGTTTGTACCAAAGGGTGAAAGTGAGAGGAGTGAGAAGCTGAATATGTAAAAGGTAGCAGAAAAGTGAGACTTCAGAGGATTAATCAGGACAGTTAGAAGGTTATATTAAAGATAAGCGTTCCACTTAAATGCAGACAGATTTTGAATGAGCAGGCTGGAAACCATATAAAATATTAAACCCAAAAAAAAAAAAAAAAAAAAGACCACCAAATAACTTCACAACTTGAAGAATTTCCCTATTCCTCTATGAGGGTGTTTGAAGTTTGGTTTTAGTTTTATTTTATTTTTTTAATTTATTCATTTTTTGGTTTGGTTTGGTTTTGTTTGTTAATTTAGGACTGTTGTTCTTGATTATTTTAAAATCTTTGTTTTCCTTTTGGATTAAGCACTTTCATCTTTGAAAAGCTCACTTCTCTTTGGTCTGCAGCTTGAGCCACATGGATGTGCCTTTTGTAGGGCAGGAAGGAGAGGATGAAAGCCTCGATGAAACCTGCCTCCTCCCCTTCCCCATCGGGGAGTACAAAAGAATTCGTCTAAAGAAGACAGGTTTTAATAAATTTATTATACGTAATCACAATCAGCAAAGAATTATTTATACAATGAATGCAAAACTCAGGATCGCCAAGAAAGGGATCTTGATTATGTTTTTTTTTAATGAAAATGTCTTTTCATCTTTAAAATGAATAAAGATGATTATATGTGTTTGGAAAAATAAAATGCTAAATAAAAACAGGATTCGAATTAACAAACCTCCTTGCCATGAAAAGATTGATTGTTTTTTCTTGGTTCTTTAAACATGGCGAGAGAGCTCTTGCCAGTATGTTTGTCCTAAGAGGTTACAGATGTTCCTAGCAAAGCGGAGGGATGGCCCACAGCCCACGCCTGGCCCTTATTAAAGCGCGAACAGCATCTTTAGCATTTCCTCTTCAAGAGAAAGTGCTGGGTGAAGAAGTGAAGCATGAAAGCATGCTGCTCACAGGTATTTGGCAGTGCAATCCCAGTAAAGTGTATATAGAGCTGTGTACTTAGTATATATCTAGCAGGGTTTAATACATCAAAGATCAGAAGCAGAATCACTACCTAGTCATGTGGTAGACTTAGGGTTGGTCCATAAAACTGCTTTTCCACAAAAATCTTTAGGAAGTGGCAAAAGCCACCTTCCAGAAATATTGCCCTTCGGAAATAGTTGCCTATATGACTTCCCCTTGTCTCCAGTGACATCACCATACAGTCAAATTTATTGACTATATCACCAGATGAAACCTGTTAAGGAAAAATGTCACTATTGCTGCAGAATGCCTTTCAATTATGAGCACTAGGAGCCCTCAGTGTAGAAGCACACTCCGGGCAGTTTCAGAAAAGACTTTTATTTAATGATCACCCAGTCTCATTTGAAGGGGTTAAATCCAAGGAATTGCTACTTGAATAGGAAAAATAAGCGAATTGAATTGAGTCTCTGAGTGAAATAGCAGATGTCTTTGTCTTATCTCAATTTTAAGAATGGCCTTGCAACACTCACTCAGGCGTCTGGGAACTAAGAGGGAGTCAGGCATACTCCCTACTACCTCATTTTGGCCATATGCATCATTTTGTATCATTTTCTAACTAACTCTTTGTTCTCTTCTGTACACGTGTGTGCTAAGTTAATGATGTAATGGAAAGTTAACCAAAGATCTTTTTCTTCTGTGATGGGCTGGCTAAATGAATGATTGATTGCTGACATAGAAGACCAAAGGTATATAGTGATGCTGCCTTAATTAATCTGCACAACAATCCTGAAAATAGTTGTCGTCCTTGCGCAAGTAAATTGTTAACAATAAAAAAGGCTTTTTGATTTTTCCCTGGAAACCTGGTCTTCGTCTCTTTTCTGGCCACAACATTTCTGGTGCGTTGGCCGGGAAACGGGGGAAGGGGCTATTCTGCCCCCCTTGACGGACGTTTGACGTCGGGGATTGCGGCCCCCCTTGACAAAACCCAGGGCGCCCTCGACCTTTTGTCGAAGAGGTTTGGTTGGGGGAGTGGTGGTGTCCCTGGCGACAACGATCCAGTCAACGGACCTCGGGTTACAGCTGGAAACCAAGCCTCCCATGGCCCTTCGGTGAGTAAAACCCCCCTTATGTTTGGAAGGGGGAAGGGGGAACTGATCACTCCCCGAGTTTCGGCCGAGTACCTCTCAGCAGTGGAGAGCAAAACCCCGAAAACTCTTGGTATGGCGGAATAATAAATGAGACGTCTCAGTTGTGGTTTAATGGGCCTGATGGGAGGTTGTTTGTCTGAATGAAAGAAGCGTGTATGATTTGAGTGAATATCGCACCTCCTACATCCATGCTGTTGATCGTCCAGGTGGCTAGGTCGATATTAGAGTGACTGGAGTCAAAACCCCTTTGTGTGGGCGCACGGGACCCCCTTCACCCGTGCGTCAATCCCATTCCCATTGTGTCTTGTCTGGAACTTGGGAGGAAATGGGAGGGGGAGAGAGCCGGCAGACTCCTCTGGGCTGTATGTTAAAGAATTTTAAAGGAGGAGTGGAAACTTTACTATTGCTGCTGTAGTGTGGAAAAAAATGGTTTGTTTCCTCTCTAGTTGTCTCTCGGTGTTTGAAGCCATTTTCTGAAGCCCCTCCTCCTTGGGCTCTCTGGAGTAAACCATGTAGTCATTTGTTGTTTTAAGCCAGAAATTAACTCAGCCAGAGGCTGGGAAATGGCAGAAATTAAGTCAGTGCAAAACCTCAGGAGTTAATGAGAAATAGTAAGGAAGCAATGCAGAATCTCATTGTTTTCTCTAAGTGTAAAAAGAAAAAGAAAAAAAAGGAGCTTGATTTTGCAATTCAGGCAGTGGGGCAACGTGTTTCAGCCTGATAGAAAGTAAGGTGTTTTCCAGGATCAAGTCTGGCCTCTTTAATGGAGATTTAATGGGCCGGCAATTAACAGTCAAAGGGTTTCAAGGAAGAACGAGGAAAGGCTAGCTCTCATAAATGGTTGCCGACTCAGAGTAGGAAAAGGGGGAGGAGGAAGCAGTTTTTGCCTGGTTGGAGATAGCGGACATACACTGATTTAGTGAATTAATGTAAATAGGAAAATTTCAAAGGTTTGTGTGTCTCTCTCCTGTTCTGCTGGAAAGCAGTATTGTCCCCCTGCAACCCCTCCTCTCCTCCAGATCTTTAACCCAATAGCTGCTATTTTGGGCTAGACATTTATTTAGCCAAGAGGTTTGAGAATAGCAGAAATAGAGTTAGCGAGTTAATGAGGAAATAAGCCTATAAGGTGTTGCATAGGAAAGTTGGCAGAGGGACTCACTGTGAACATTTACACTGATTCAAAGTATGCATTTATTACCCTGCATCCCCATGGAGCTTTGTACAAGGAAAAAGGTTTGATAAATTCAGCAGGTCAAAATATAAAGTACGGAAAAGAGATAGAAGAGCTGCTCCGCGTAGTCTGGATCCCAAAGAGAGTGGCCGTAATTCATTGCCGGGGACACCAAAAGGGAGGTGATCCAGTAGCCAAGGGAAATCGGAAGGCGGATAAAGCAGCAAAAGCAGCGGCTGAGAAGGGTATGAAAAAGGGAATATGCAGAGAACCTCCACATGGCTCCACTATTCCAAGTATCTTTAAAAGAAATGAGTCCAACATACTCCAAGGAAGAGGATGAATTAGCAAGCAGTGAATCAATCTTAGAAATGGGCCCAAGGTGAAAGCAAAAAAGCCAAAGAAACCATAGGACAAACCCCTCTCCAGACCCAGAGTGAAGGGAGTGGAGAGGAAGAAGAGGATGACAGTGGTGAAGAAGAGGGTAGTGGCCCCACTCAGACAGATCAGCTGATAGATGATGCTCAGCAGTCAGGGTCTACCAGTGAGTTCAGAGTTATTAATATACACCCTTCATCACATCAGACCTACTAAATTGGAAGACACACTGTGCAACTTATACGGAAAAGCCACAAGAAATAATAGAACTTTGCTCCAGTATCGTGGCCTCATAGGTACTTTATTGGCAGGATTGTCAATAGTTGTTTTTGACTTTGTGAAAAAAAAAAAAAAGAAAAAGCCCAGCTTGGGAGGCCAGCCCTTTCTAATCCAACAAATAGAAAGAAGGAGGAGAAGGGGGAAGTTCAGGAATGATGGACTTAAAAGCTGCAAAACTCTATCTGACAATGAGTTTTTGGAGAAGCAGTTGACATAGGAATCTTGAACACATGGGAATTGTAGTACCTGAATAAATTTCCCCCAAGAACCCTTGGGAATTCCAATGCAAAAGAACAGAGAAGTAGAGCCCCCACAGAGGCTTTGAAGCTGCAGCGGCAGCTTGTTAGGAGACAGCCACGCTTCACCCCCACCGGTTCCTTTACTCAGGTGCCTGCATGCCTGTTTGCCTGTCCTTCCCCTGAGGAGACAGATGGGGGGAGCAATAATACCAGCAATAAGGAGTGAGAGCCGCTGCCAGCATTAGTATGTGTGGCAGATGAGAAGGGAGAAGAGGCTTCCTGGAGGAGAAGCGATGGCTATGGCAGCAGCCCTCCCCCCAGCTGAGGCGCCGGCCAGGGAGGCCAGGCAGGTGACTTGGGGGGGGGGAATGGAAGTGGCGGCAGATGCAGCAGAGGCTGCTCCAGGGATGTGAGACTTTCCCCCATGAGCGGCAAAGACTGGAAGGTATGGGCACAGTTAAGCCTAACAATAAGTAGCAGAAACAGAGGAGTCAGTCCCGAAAAGGAGGGGGTTCACCCCCTCCCTTCCTTAGTCCGTCTGATGTTTGGAATTTTAGAACCGGGCGGAAGAGAAAATAAAATGCAGCAGAGTCAAGCGGCTGACAGAAAAAGCTAGCAGGGCAGCCAAAAGTCCAGGAGCTGCAAGGGGCTGAAGAGGGCAAAGAGGAGCAGCTCAGCAGCCTACGGCCATACCAACATGAACGTGCCCGATCCGTCTGATCTCGGAAGCTAAGCAGGGTCGGGCCTGGTTAGTACTTGGATGGGAGACCGCCTGTGAATACTGGGAGCTGTAAGTTTTTGTAAAATCCAAAATAAGGTAGAGGTCAGAAGATGAGAAGGTGGTAGGAGACCCCAGAAGAGGAAGAGGGTCTCTGGGAGTGTGCCAATGTGCCCAGTGTGGGCAGAAGAGGCATAGGCGAGAAAATCTGGACAGATGGTGAAGACAGTCAGAGAAGGATGTGGATATGTGGTGGATGTGGAAGAGGACAGCAGAATAGATGGTCCAACTAGCGTATGCAGGGACCAAGTGAGAGGTGATGTATGGTGAGAATCCTTTTGTGGAAGACGACAGCAGAACTCCATGAATAATGTCAGTGGTCAGCAGTTAAGAGGAAAAGTTTTGTTCCTCACCCCATAAACAGCACAGGGCAAGGGCTCGGAGTTGTGACATTCTGGTAAGAAACGTTGGCAGCAGAAGTATGGAGAATACGGGAAAGGGCCGAGTCAGAACTGCAAAGTAGTGCCCCCTCACCAGTTCCCGATAAGGTGGAAACTGGAAAGGCTCCCTGGCGCAGTCCCAGCAGGATGGAGGAGGTGATGGAGCACCCCTACAAGCAAGCTGGGAGAAGAGGTGACGGCGCACCTCTGAGTTGGGAGGGAGAAAATAAGGGAGCATTTCTGAGAGGCGATAGAGCGCCTCTCCAGTTTGGAAGTGGAATTGCAGTTAAGGGACTCTGGCTGAAGAAGGCAGAGGAGAAGGAAAAGAGAGATGCAAGCTGTGAGACAGCTAACAGACCGACAACAGCCCTGAAAAAGCCCACACACCATACAGGCTCAAACAACAGGCCTGCATTTGTCCACAAGATCATCAAAGATTAAACCACTGTTCTAGGAGTCACCCAGAGGAGTCACATTGTACCTGCAGACCTCAGAATTTAAGGAAACTGGAGAAGATGAAACAAAATCCTGAAGACACAGTAGTTCAACGTGTATGGCCCAGATAACAGCCCTGGCTATGTTTTTGGACTGGATGCCAGCACAGGGAAAGTGGCATGATACCACATTCATCTTCTTAGCCCATTTTATAGAAACCTCTCACTCTCATTCCATGTGCTGTCCACAACAGAGAAACCAGGAGTGTTTTTGTTTTTCCCAGAGCCCCATTATGATGGGGAAGAAGATGCAGTACACACCTCACAGAGTCATAAAGTTGTCACCTTTCAGCAAAAGCCCTTTTGGATGGATTAAGGGAACATAACTCTACAGGAAAGAGTTAGTGCATTAGGGAAAGCTCTGAGTACAACAAGGGAGAAAATGTTAAAACAGGGCTTCTTTCCCTACAAGCACAGGCACACCCTCTCAAACCAGGAGACATGGGTGAAGGATTGGGGGCAACCTGGACATGGGTGGAGGAGACCTATCAGGTAGTAGTGACAACCCCCACTGTGGTAAAGTTGGCCAGGATGTGGTGGTTGCAACTTGGGTGCATGATCAGATTTTGAATGTGGAAAATACTATGGGTTGAGGTAGGTATAGGAGGGGCACGAAGTCTGGTTTACCTATTTTATCACTAGGGATTGGAAGGTATGTGTATATGGCAAACAGGCATACCCAGGGAAATGTCTCAATGTTAACTTCTTTTCAGTTACAGCATTGGTTTTATTGAGCTGTGTGAGAAAAGGGAGGGGGGATTGGTCCTCCATAGTCAGTTCTGGAAAGCAACCAGTTTTTACAATGGTAAATAGGTATATGGTTCATCTTCTGGGATGAATTGATTTGGCCACTGAGGAAATCACTTTTCACTCAGTGCACAAAAATTGAGTTGAATGCAAAAAGGGAAAATGCATTTTGAAGTATACAATATTAGAAGATCATTCTAGTGGTCTGCAGGCAGGTGGACATGATTATTGGGTTCCCTAAGTGAGTATGGGTAAAGGCACTGTATGCAGAAGTACTTTGTACTAACGTAATGGCCTTCCTAAATCTGCCTGTCTTTACTCTGCATGTTAAAGTGTTTTCTAATCTGTAATGTTCAAGTCAATGGTAGGAGAAAGCTATCGTGTATGCCTAAATGGTGGTTGCAAAAAAGGGGGGTCAGAAGGATTCTGGGTGATGATACAACTGGCACTCCGGAGGCTGCCAGGCTTCGTACATCAGAACCAGCAACTGCTGAGGAATAGAAGATTGGGGCTAGATTTCTGCTGGGGTTACTCCAGGAAGCTAACCTCTCTAAGCACAAATCAGACCCCCTCCATTATTGGGAACAGCATGTAATATGTGTTAGTGAATCCTAATGCTGCTATGTATTCTGCTGCTATGTATCACTTGTGCTATAAGGAAATAGGAAATAGTACATGCTTGAAATTGCAAAGTTTTGAATTTAGCATGAAGGGGGGAATGAAGGGGTTAAATCCAAGGAATTGCTACTTGAATAGGAAAAATAAGCGAATTGAATTGAGTCTCTGAGTGAAATAGCAGATGTCTTTGTCTTATCTCAATTTTAAGAATGGCCTTGCAACACTCACTCAGGCGTCTGGGAACTAAGAGGGAGTCAGGCATACTCCCTACTACCTCATTTTGGCCATATGCATCATTTTGTATCATTTTCTAACTAACTCTTTGTTCTCTTCTGTACACGTGTGTGCTAAGTTAACCAAAGATCTTTTTCTTCTGTGATGGGCTGGCTAAATGAATGATTGATTGCTGACATAGAAGACCAAAGGTATATAGTGATGCTACCTTAATTAATCTGCACAACAATCCTGAAAATAGTTGTCGTCCTTGCGCAAGTAAATTGTTAACAATAAAAAAGGCTTTTTGATTTTTCCCTGGAAACCTGGTCTTCGTCTCTTTTCTGGCCACAACACATTAGCTAAATTAGTTTGGGGCTACTCATGACATTGTCCTCCACGTGTTCTCTCTCCCCCCCACCAGGTGATCCACATGTTGTGTTTTATCTGGAAGATGAAGAAAGAGAAGAGGAGTGACAAGAGGATGGTCCCCAGGTGGAGCCAGAGGAGGCTGGCAGCCCTGTTGCGATAAAAGAAGAGCCTGGTCCATCCCAGGCAGCCAATGAGGCCAGCTGGATTAATTTACTTCCAGCAATGAACTAGTTAAGTCAGGACCATTCTGGTGCTACGGACAATAGATCCAACACTCCTTGGTAACCTTGTGTAATATCCTCAGCTTTACATATCTCTGAGTTTTCGGTGGAATTTGGACTAATCTTTCTGGCAATTCTCTTCTTGGTTTCAGACTCAGCTAGGATCTGTTTGTTTCATTTGCCTTTGGACTGTCTGATTTACATTTCTAGGGACACTGGTATCATCTTGGAACTGGCCTCTGTGGACTGGAAGTGTAATGTTTTAGGTGCTTGTCTGCTTTAAAAGTGGATTTGTAATTGGTTGACCAACCGAACCCAAAGGGTGATCACCAATGGCTGCTTTTCATTCTGGAGAGAAGTGACTAGTGGGGAGCCACAGGGTTCTGTCCTGGGCCCAGTGCTATTCAACATCTTCATCAATGACTTGGAGGGCATACTGATCAAATTTGCAGATGATACCAAATTGGGAGGGGTTGCTGATACACCAGAGGACAGGATCAAATTTCAAAACAACTTTGACAGATTGGAGAGCTGGGCGAAAGCTAACAAAATGAATTTCAACAGAGAGAAATGCAAGGTCCTACACCTAGGCAGAAAAAGGGGAATGCACAAATACAGGATGGGGGACACATGGCTGGATAGCAGTACATGTGAAAGGGATCTAGGAGTCTTGGTAGATCACAAGCTGGACGTGAGTCAGCAGTGTGATGCGGCAGCCAAGAAAGGCAACATGATTCTTGGTTGCATCAATAGGAATATGGTGTCCAGATCAAGGGAGGTAATGGTACCACTCTATTCTACATTGGTTAGGCCTTATTTGGAATACTGTGTCCAGTTCTGGGCACCTCAGTTCAAGAAGGATATCAACAAGCTGGAACATGTCCAGAGGAGGGCAACCAAAATGGTGAAGGGTCTGGAAGCCATGCCCTATGAAGAATGGCTTAGGGAGCTGGGAATGTTTAGTCTGCAGAAGAGAAGGTTAAGAGGAGACATGATAGCCATGTTTAAATATTTGATGAGATGTCATGTTGAGAAGGGAGCGGACTTGTTCTCTGCCATTCCAGAGACTAGGGCAAGGAGCAATGGATTCAAGCTGCAGGAAAGGAGATTCCACCTGAACCTCATGAAGAACTTCCTGACAGTCAGAGCTGTCCAGCAGTGGAATATGCTGCCTCGGAGTGCGGTAGAGTCTCCTTCTTTGGAGATTTTTAAGTGGAGGCCATCTGTTGGGAATGCTTTGATGGGTGTTCCTGCATGGCAGGGGGTTGGACTCAATGGCTCCTGGGGTCTCTTCTAACTCTATGATTCTATGATTCTAAAAAGGATAATGGAAAATCCATTCAGCAGAAAAAGATGGGATTGCTATACATACAGCACCTTCTTGCTACCCTGTGACTTGGGGGTCCCGTGAGGGCGCCCAAATAACCAAACAACAACAAGCAAAGATGGGGAAATTAGCTGGAGCACTCTCTTGGCTAACGAGAGGCAGGGTAACATAGCGGGGATCTTTTACCCTATGTCTACAGCATCAGATCAGTGAGCAGTCAGGTAGTTCAGAATAGCAATTAAGATTTATTAGACAATTATTAAGAAAAACACAAACACACTCCTAACTAGAATAGGAAATAGAGTTTTTGGGGAATGGGTGATACGTCACCAATCCTGCAGTCCTGGGGGAGCAAACTGAAGAGAAGGAAACCCGGTGTGGCAGCTGAGGAGAGCTCGCAGAAGGAGCGGCAGCAAGGCGGGATGGAAGTTCAGTGAAGTCCAAGCGTTCCAGCGAGAGATCCAAAGAGCTCTCGAAACTGGGGGTTTTTATCAGGGAAAGAATGGCCATAGGCTAGTCTGGTCTTGGGTGAAAACAATAAGTTTTGGGTTGGAGACAATGCCTCCGAAAGGTCAGAATTTACATGATTGAGTTATGTTCCGAATTGACAATGGTATGGTCGGTATGTAAATGCGGCTAGCTCGGCAGTTAAGCACTTAGCTCGCCAGGGTGCCCTCTCAGGGCAGAGGGTCTCTTTGTTTATCGCGCATTGGTAATGAGGGTGTTTGTTTCGGGAGGTCCCCTAAAGCAGATCTGGCAATCTCTGGCTTGGGTTGGTGTGAGCAGCAAGTAGTAGCCATGCCTAGCTTCGCGCTTGTTTGGTGGCCTCACAAACACTTGGCTGGTGGTAGAGTAGGGCCGAATTGTGACATCAAAATGATATCTTTGGTTCACCAAAGGCCAGGCCAGTACACGGTGGTAACATTCTGATTGCTAGTATGAGAAATCCTATGTCTGGAACCACTCCAAATCAGAGGAGTAATGTTAGATTTTACTTATTTATTTATTTATTTTATGTTGCATCTTATTATTTGACGTGAAACTCGAGGCAGCTTGCAGGATGGCAAAAACAAGATATGGCTAAAAATCTGAACATAAAAATGTTAAAATACAGGTAGTTGAGCTATAATTAAAACAGCATTAATTTTAAAAATGTATGAAATCATTTAAAAACATAATATTAAAGATAAAAATAAAGCATACATACCTAAAAAAGACTTTCAGCAACCACTGATATCAGTATAGGAATAAAAAGATTGACTTGAGTACATTCCAGTTGTGTGTGTGTATGTGTTTAGTATGCAATCTCTCTACACCAGTGGTTCTCAACCTGTGGGTCCCCAGATGTTCGTGGACTTCAGCTCCCAGAGGCCCCAGCCACTATGGTCAATGCTCAGGGCTTCTGGGAGCTGAAGTCCACGAACATCTGGGGACCCACAGGTTGAGAACCACTGCTCTACACAATCATGCACATATAAGGATTGCCAGGACAGGACTATCAAAGGCCCTGAAATTTCAGAGACAAAACTTGAGTCCCAGGGATAACTCCTTGTGATGCTGTTGTTTACAAGAGGCATATCCCTACCTCTATCAATAAACAGGATACATGAAGCATCAGCTACAGTTGCAAAGTGCATGTTATCCAAGTTGAAAAACATGAAGTCTAACAAATGCGAAAAAAACATATACATACTTTTCAAGGTAGGGCTCTTGCCCTCAGTCCTTGCCCTGAGGACTGGAGAAGATGGGCAAGGCCATGAGATCTGGGAATACTAACACAAAAGGAGAGGGAGAGGGAGAGGGAGGTAAGTGTTATTTGGATATGCAGTTTTGCTTTGGGCTCAGTATTTTGAAATATTGGTCCAGCATGAAATGGTCCTTATTTCTTGTCACTAGCCAGCAGTCTCTTTCTGGGTTGACCATTTCAACACCTTACTTTTGTGAAAGGGAAGCTGTTAACCAACAGGGAAAGGCTTTCTGGACATAGGGGAGGTGTTGCCAGACCTACTCACAGTTCAGGATCTGATGGTAATCATATCTGACTTGGGGCCTCCTCTTCCTCCTGGGCTGAATTAAAATCATAGTAAATTACACAGGAGCAAATGTGCAGCAGGATCTGGGTAGCCATATATCCTCCATTATGGATGACAGTCTTTTATTTTGAAGGACAAGTAGGCAATCCTCCCTGACAAATTCTCTGAAGAGCTGTCTGGACCAATGGTTCTTAACATGGGGTCTCTGGACCTCAGGGTCCATGAAGGCTTGAAGAAATTTTGTGAGTTTTTCCGGTTAAAATGGAATGAAAGGCAGGCAGGCAGGCAGAAAAGACAGAAAGACAGACAGACAGTTATACGCTGATCTCAAAGACCAAGGAATTTTTGCCAATGACAGATATAATTTGTACAAGTTTTAATTACAATATCTCAAACCATTCAAAAGTTGTGAAATTGTAAGAAATATCATTGTGTGAAATAGCAAAAAATGTACTTAGCACTTGGTACTTCTGCACATGGTGAGAACCTGGAAGTAAATGACACTGGTTGAGAGAAAGCCACATGACATTTCTGGCTACCATACAGACACATAGAAGCTGCCTTTGTGGCCCATGGCAACAAAAGATATTTATAGGAGGTCCGTGGTAAATAAAAAGTTAAAAGAAAAAGAAAAAGATAAAAGTTAAGAATCATAGGTCTGGGAGCCATGCCCTGCGAGGAGTGGCTTAGGGAGCTGGGTATGTTTAATCTGTAGAAGACGAGGGTAAGAGAGAACATGATAGCCATGTTTAAATATTTGAAGGGATGTTGTCGAGGAGGGAGTGTGCTTGCTTTCTACTGCTCCAGAGACAAGGACAAGGAGCAATGGATTCAAATTACAGAAAAAGTGATTCCACCTAAGCCTCAGGAAGAACTGATGGTCAGAGCTGTCCAGCAGTGAAATATGCTGCCTCCAAGGAGGGTGGTAGGGTCTCCTTCTTTGGAGGGTTTTAAGCAGAAGCTGGATGGGCATCTGTTGGGAAAACTTTGATGTGGGTTCCTGCATGGCAGAAGATTGGACTGGATGGCCCCTTTGGTTCCTCCAATTCTATGATTCTATGGTCTAGACCAAGTTCAATTTCAAAGTAAATAACCATTGAAAAGGGAGAGAGGGACCACAGTGTGGAGCTTGAAGTCACCCATCAAGTACCTGGGCAGCAGGAGGGGCAGACACATAGGTCATATCAGTCTTTTCAAATCTGAGAAGTTTAATTTCATTTCTTTTTAAAGCATACTGAGTTTTTTTCCTAAATGTTTGCACATATAAATTAACACAAAGCTGGTCGCCTTTTTGTTCTTTCTTCATTTTGTTGTGGAAATGGCCATTTTAGCAGGAAATCATAGCTGAGGCAAAAAAAAAAAAAAAAAAGCCATGAGATTTATAGCTTTCTTCCCCTTCAGTTCAGTTGAGGAGGCAAAGAAAATGGCATGCCCTGTGAACTTCCAGAGGGGTGAGAACAATCTCTGCTAACCCTGCTTGCTGTGGTTTTTTATCTCCTCCTGTGTTCCAGGAGTTTCCTGTTTTGTTTTCTTGCCTGGGGTACAGGAAGCAACTAATGTGGACGAGGGTAGGCTTCAGGAATTTGGGGTTTTGGAGAGTTCCTGTCCAAAGCTTTTTTAAAAAGTTTTTTGAGCTTTCAACACGAACATTCAACAATTTAAAATGATTTTTAGCTGAGCTGGGAGGAAGGGTGGTTTGAGCGAAGGGATAATGGATCTCTAAATGATTGCTTCTTATGTATTTCGTAACCACAGTTTTTAAATCAAAAGATGATGATCAAAACACTATTTCAGCTCTTCTAAATAGCATTAATGAGGCTGAACAAGTCTGCTGTATATTTTAATACCACTTAACATCCCATTTTAAATGCATCTATTCAGAAACAACTTCAATTTATTTCATCTATACTTACTTCCAGGCAAATGTGTGTGGGTTTGCACTCCGTATGAAAAAAAAAATACTCTGTCCCCTATATTCCTTGTAAATGAATGGTGATATACAGAGTTTTCTTTTCCACACTTCACCAGACGATGCAACTTCTGACTGCCTTCCTAATTCATGCATTATTGCAGTGGCTTCAATACAACTATCTCCATAACTGATCAGCACTAGGAGGAAGGACTGCACAATCTCATCTCATCCATAATCTTTTTATTCGCTGATGTCTTATTTATTGGCTCTGTGGCAAAGAGTCAGGCAGAGTTCCTAGTTGTGTACAACACAGCTGCCAGAAACCCATCACATACAATTTTGCTGAAGAGCTCTCTGACCTCTCTGAGAGCCTTCTTGCACATCTTCCAGCACTGTTATGTTGCCAAATCCATCTCTTGGCACAGAAAATTCATGGGGATTTATGATCTTCCCACAGTATCCGTTGGGCAAGGAGTAGATGCTTTTCCTCCAAGAACTCACAGAGCTTAAACCTCATACATGACTAACATGTACCTTGGCATTGCTGTCCATCACATACACAGTGCCAAGAGACAGGAAATGGTCCTAGAGAAGGGAGCCACTGCTCCCACACTAGAGACAGGCAATTAGCAGTCCATGGGACCCCAGGCTGCAGACTTTTTTTGGTCTTGGCCCTTCCTTTTCCTTCTAGACCTCAGCCACTTTCTCCTCGGCCAAAGCAAGGGCTTTTAAACCCATCACCTCTCACTAGAGAGGGGGGCAACAAATGCAATTGCACATCCTTCTGTTTATGATACACATATCAGTGGCTCACGTTCTAAAAAGTGAGGACCTAAATACCCTAAAGCAGTGGTTCTTTACCTGGGGTCCATGGACCCCTGGGAATCCACTAGCGAAGCCCCGCTGCTAGATACCAACAGTGGCGGCAGCAACACCGCCCTGCCACTGTCTCTTCTCAGAAAGGAGAGAAAAATTGAGGAGACGCTCAGGTTCATCACAAGCAGATAGGGACCACCTGGCAAGTGTTGGCTTTTCTGCCTTTCTTCTGTCACTGCTTTCTCTCTCTCTCTCCTGCTTTCCCTCCCTTCTCTGGGCTTCCCACAGATGCAAGTGAGCAATCTGAAGGGGTAATAGGCTAATTTTTCATTTTGGAAAGGTGGTGCTGCTGTTCTTGCATGGGATGCTTTGTCTTATTGTGTCTTTTATGAGATAGCAGGGGGATGTGGCCACTGATGAACATGCTGTTACAGCTCTTGTTTTTACTTAAAGATTATTTTTATTCCTCTTCCATTCTTATGTCTTGACTATAAAATATTACCATTTTTCTCTCTTTTAACATTGCTTTGTTTAGCAGTTTATTCCTTCCAAAATCTTACATTTAAATGTTCGAACTCTGTTGTTCCTATGCATCGTTCTTTTCTGATTTCTTTTCATACTTTGAATTGTAATTTCTCAATTTAGGCTAGAGACTCATGCCTCTGTCTTACTCTTTGGCAGCAGTTTATTTGTGAAATTTGTTGTCTTCAAGTACTTGTACAATTCTGGCCGCCCATTTTAAAAAAAATCTATTTTCACATTTACTTTTCCTGTATATATATTATTCTGTATATTGTTCCTGTATATATAATATATACATATTATCTACAAGTGTTTATCTTTTCTACTGGCTCTGTTCCTCACAGTAGAGTCTTTTCTGCCTCTGTTCCTCACAGCAGAGTTCCTAGAAGCAGTGTTAGCCTGTTTTAGCATTCAATGCTTTAGCGTTAAAAGTGTGTGTTACTGTGGTTTATAGTCCGAGCCCAGGGCTTACTAAATATAATTTAATATCTAAAGATTGGCCATTCCAAACTGCTCCCCTCTACGTGCTTGTGAGGCCCCTGGATAAGCACGCACATGGACACGGCCGAACAGGCTGAAAAATACAAGACAAATTCAGGCAGGCCAGTAATTTTCCAGCATGCAGCTTCAGGAGACCTTCAGGCAAATACACTTTAAAATTACATTAAATATGCAGGAAGCATACAAAAGATTCTCTGCTCCGAACAGGCAGCTTGACGAGATTAGCGCTTCAGAATAGCCAACTGTCAAGCACTCCCTATTTGCACTATTGACAGCGCTGTCAAAATCCAGTCATTCTAAGTACTGACCTTTCGGAGGCTTTCTCTCCAACCTGAAACCCATTGTTTTCCCCGGGAACGGACTACCCTACAGGCACATTTTCCCCTATAAGAACCCCTGGTTTTGAGCGCTTCCTTGGATCGCTCTTGGCTTCCATCCCGCCTTGCTGCCGCTCCGTTTGCTTCCCCTCAGCTTCCACATGCTGAGAATCTCCACTCCAACTGACTTTCTTCTGACTACCCGGGCTACAGGATCAGGTGTAGTATTTCCCCTGAAAAATCCCTCTCAAAATCCTCTATCAATTTCCTTCCTTTACTTTCTTAGGTCTGTGTGAGTGAGTATGTAAGTGCGCAGTGACTGTCTTTTAAATAAAGAAAACAATTATAATTTCATTTTGCTTGGTTTTTGACTCAGCCTGCCCCTGTAAACATTGGGTTCAAGATCTCACTAAGTTGCCCTGCTTCTTGCATTGCTTTAGCTTGTGCTCTAATTCCCATTCCCCATTATTTGGAGCACATTGAGGTGTCCCCCACGGGACCCCAGAAATCAGGGTAACATGTGCGTGTTACTTTGCAGAACTTTGAGACTGAATTATTTTAGCATGAACTTTCAGGGAGACCAATCCACTTCTTCAGATGCCCTGATGAAATTATGCTAAAGCTACAGGTTTTTAAGCATAGTTGATGCAGCTGTGGGAGTGGGACAGAAGATAATAGGGTGCACAAAGAGGGACTTTGTAATCCTTACGTGTAAGATGATACAGGTCCTTCAGTAGCTGATCTGTTAGTATTGAAAGTAACAAATCTGTTCACCAAAAATCAACTTCCTTGGAGTCCAAACCTTCTCTGAGAAAATTTATTTTTGTTATATGTGCAAGTTGTGAAGACATGTACATATGCTAATATATGTAGTTTGCCAAGACCTTTATCTCCACTTATCTCTGCTAATAGAATTGAATGTGAGAATACGTCCAAATTCAGCAGTTTCCAATCTTCCTTTTAAAGTTCTGTTCCTTGTATAACTGTTTCTTTTGGTACTTATAGGTAGCATTCTGTTGCTTTCATTCTAAGTTCTTACTGCACAGTTCTGTACCCATCTATTCAGCAATCCATCCTATTAACTACAATAAGGTTTACTCTCAAGGAAGCGGCAGCGGGAGAGCTGACCTAATTCTGGTTTTACTATTGTGCAGTGTGTGTGTGTGTGTGTGTGTGTGTGTGTGTGTGTGTGTGTGTTTTTAAAGGCCTTTGAAAAATAATAAATGTGATTAGTATAACTCAATCTGGGATTAAAAGCAGATATTCCATCATGCTTGTTCTCATAAGGGAACAATTAGGTTAAATGGAACAAAAATGAGTGGAAACTGGCAAAATTGCTTATGAAGCTATTGACGTGCCTCAGACAGCATCAGATGGCACAGCTGCTCTTACTTACATACAGAACTTCCTTAAAGATAAAATGGAAGGTCCTGAAAATCAGTCATTTTGCAAGCATCTGTGTTTTTACACTTCAGGAAGCAACGCCATATGCTATGACTTCTGGACGGATGTTTATTTGAGTATTTTAACATCCCTATACATCTGACCCAACCTGCAGATTGATCAACTTCAATCTGTCTCCACACATTGGAGATTAAAGACCAAAATCCATTTCTTCTTAGGGGAAAAAGAATTTATATAAATTCAGTTTGTGTGGTACTCCATAGACTCTAACTGCAGTGCCTGACAGTAATGGTTTTTGCTAGAACTGAGTCACCAAGAGAAAGAAGTTTCCATCTACCCACTGTTTACACATATTCCTCATAGTGTAGAAAAGAACTGGGAAGTAATTTCTTGTGTATATGTGTGTATATGCCTTTGTGTTGCCTGTCAACATATGGTGGCCCCATGAATTTCATAGAGTTTCCTTAGGCAAGGAATACTCAGGAGCGGTTAGAAATATCTAATTGATTTGAATTACCTCTTTTCCCAACTGATGAAGGCACAAAATGCATTATGATTATAATGTAATGATGAGTATTTTCACTCCTTTCATAGTCGTTACGTAACTTTGAAACGAATTAAAATTGGGCTGTGGTCTCAATGAGGAAGAGACGGAATATTAAGTGGTTCAGTCCTGGCTTGCTATGGTACTTGAATCAATTTCGAAGTAGACAGGACAAAAGAGTGTTTTGTCGCCATAGCTCAGTGACATGTAGCATTGATATGTTGTTTACATAGTTAAAAGTACCTATTTTGAGCACTGTGGAGAGTAAATAGTTACTATTATACCAAATATAATTGTAAATGTTTTTGGAATTTTTGAACTCTTAAATGTAAGTAATTACTTTCTAAAACTAACTTAGCATATCTTTGTTGCAAGGCAACCACCCTACTTTGATCTCCATCCCCAAACTCAGTGGGCTTCCCCCCTGAATAAGAGGGACTGTTTTGCTCCAAGCACACCCTCTCCCTCCATGTGGATCCCGCATTCTGGCCTCAGGGGTTGTTCCCTGCTTTCTCCTCTCCATCTTCCCTCTGCCCTGGCATGCACTGCTTGGTACTCCTGCTTCCTACCAACATAGCAGCCTCCCAGACTTTAAAAGGCTGGATGGATTGGTCGAAAGACATATTTTTCAAGCCTCCAAAGTACCAGGAGATTGGTCAAGAAATGCAGAAAAGACAAGTCAGTTATAGAGGGCTGGATGAAGAGGGCCCATACCTCCCATCCAGGCGAAAGAATGCAATTTTCTCATTGTACAAATGTCACAAGATGTTGGAACCTGGCTGCTGGTGACAAGACAGCTATCAGGAAAGACAGGACTGAGTATGAAAATGTAGCACAATAGTTGTAGCCAAGAGGCTCAAAGTACATGTGATACTTAATGCATCATTAGGAACTACATCTATTTAAAAATATTAATTATGGGCATTAGGGTTTATTTATTATTTAATTTATGTTCCACTTTTCTCCCATCGTGAGATTCAAGTCAGGATCAGAGAAAGGATTTAACTTTTCGTTCCTCAGTTGCAACTAGAATTGCCAGAGTGGCCAATTCTAAAGAGCTCCTGTCCCTTTAATGATTGTATAGAAAAGGGAATTTCAGCAGCAATTTCATGCAACCAGGTAACAAGCGACACCTTCTGAAATTCCCTCTTCTACATAAACCATAAAAGGGACAGGAGCCCTCTCCATCTTTTAATCTGGCACCCTTAGCTGAAATCCCATGAAATACACATGCACATTGCAGGTAAGAGGCACAGGGGTAAAACATTCAAATTTAATGACAGAGGGAGAGAGGGAGGTGATTTTCATCAAAAAGGAGATATTTAATTTTTTCTTTCCCAGTCACAATTTCAAGAAAAGTGCCCCTTTCAACATACCAGTAATTTTGGAGCGTGGATGGGGTGGTGGTGGGGAGGCTTTTATTTAGTTACAGGAACAACGGCGGTATATAATCCAAATGTAAACTTTTCCCTCAATACTGCTATAAATCAGGGAAAAAAAACTCCCATTAATGCCAGCAGAACCTGTTTTTCCTAACCCTCATAGTGGAGGGCAAGAGGGTCAAGCAGGCTAACAGTTGGGAGGAGAGAGTTAAATCTTTTTCCCCGTGAGTTGGTTCCATGTGAAAATCATTCCCAATGCCTGTATGTAACAAGAAAAAAAACAAGGGGAAAAGTTAAGAAGCACAAATATTTCTAAGTAGGAAAAAGGCAAAAGGTGGAATCTAGGAGCACTTTTGGGACTAACTGGTATATTTCAGCATGAGCTTTCATGGACTTCAGTCCTCATCATCAGATGCAAGTTTATGCTAAAATATATCAGCCTCAAAAGTGCTGGTAGATCCCCTCTCCCCTCCTGTTTTTCCTTTTTATGCTGAAACAGATTAACATGACTGTCTCCTTGAAAAGATATTTCTAAGAGAGCACATGGTAAGCAGTAGCTGGAGGACCAGCCCAATATCATAATAGTCTTGTCAGCCACAGAAGGGGGTGTTTTTTGGTCTCCCCAGTTTCAAGCCAAAGTGCAATTTCATAATTTTGCAATTTCGCTTCCTTAGCTCAGGAGCCAGAACCTTACTGTTCTTCAGACTTTTTGGACTATACCTCTCACAATAATTGGTCTTGTTGAATGGAGCTGAAGGGACTTGTAGGCCAAAACACCTGTCAAGTGAACTATTGCTCCATCCTTGCTCTAGCTAGTGAGTGTGCTGTGAACACAGTTATGAGACTAAAATTGAAATCTGAGAGTTAAAAGATCCCCATTCATTATGCTGAAGGTGGAAGGTTAGAGCGTTTCCTCTGGAACTTAGGGCAGCTTTCCCAAACCAGCAGTACTTCTAGATGTGATGCATCATTACTTCCACAATCACCAGCCACCATGGTCATGCTGTCTGCAGAAGACAGAGTGTGTAGTCAAACACTTGGGGCAGTCACTGGTTCAGGGACTTTTCCTTTATACCAATAACTGCTCTTAAGCCTGTGGCCACTGAGTGGCGCCAGTATTCTAATATGTACTGCCCAATAAGGCTCTTTCTGCTAATACTCTTTTTCTTTGGGTTGAGTTGCCTTGTTTGTTTGGCCTGGTTTTGTAATTTTTTTTTTCCAAGTCAAAACTGGTTCCACAGTATTCATCTGTGCAATCAGGATTGCCCTACAGATAAGCCCAGATGGCCATCTTACTGGTTTTAGGTAGCAGCTCTTTGTAAAACTCTGCAGATGGCCCTCTGGGTCTGTCTAGTGGAGAATAGAGAGCAGGTATGTCCACAGACAGCTCCTCAGGCTTTAGTTAGTGCTGACCATGCTTGCCTTAGTAGTATGCCCCAAAGTGAGGTGTGCTGGAGGTGGAAATGACCTGGCTGAACCTAAGACCTCCATGACCCTTACAGAGGCCCAGATCAGCTCCCAGGCTTCCGTTCTGCAGGTGACATAGGTACCGGAACAATATCAGAGCACCCTGTAGCCCAAGGGCTAAAATTCAAAACAAATCTAGTGTCTGATAGCTTGACTTAACACGGTCCATTTCTGCACTAGCCTGTTATAGTGCTATGATTCCACTTTCAACATCTTATGGAATCTGGGTTTGCCGTTTCGGGAGGGGCTGGCCGGCCCCTCCTGAAACTGCAAACCCCAGGATTCCATAGGATGTTGAAAGTGGAATTATAGTGCTATAACAGGCTAATGCGGAAATGGCCATGGAAAATCAGTTTGGAAAAAAAGTCTAAACAGGGTTACCATATTTTGGGAATCAGGGCAACTTATTTGCATACATGCCAAATATTAGAATCATGCATATTCATATGTATTCTAGTTATGCAACTTTAAGACATTGATGATTTCTACCATTATGTTTCAGTCATGGTATTTTTTAAAGTTACAACTCTTCTGAGAGAACTAGTATAGAGTAATGGATACAATACTGAACTTGGAACAGAAAAACAAATTCCTCTTTTGAAAGACCAATGTCATGGTCCCTCACCACCTTTCAGTAGATCTACTTTACAGGATTCTTGTGGGGGTTTAATAGCAAGACAGAAAAATGGCCATGTACATTCCTGGGACGGTGGTGATGGTGGTAATAATAAAAATTCATCATTATACAAGCATTTCTACTGTCTTTTAATCAGTTCCCTATCATCAGTTTTTTTAGTGATGGCAACATCCATGACAATACCACAGGAAGCACATAGGACAGCGCAGAGGAAAATAAGGACAAAAACACAAGCAATACCTCCTCCTCTTCCACCTTGCTCACTTTGTACCTACTTCTTGCTTCTTGTAGGCTATCATTGCACTTCTCATATTCCTCGTACCTTATTTCCTCCTTCTTGTTTCACCTTCACAGGTTTGATTATTTGAGAATTTCTCCAACCCCCTTACTCCCTACTTCAGGTGCTTCTTTTCCCTCTTGGCAGCTTCCATCAGGCCACACAGCCCTTTGAAGACCCACCTCTGGTCCTCTTCTTCCTCCACCAACTACTGCCTGGCCAGCTGCCTCACAACTCAGTTTCTAAACACCACAAACCCTCTCTGGATGCCTCCTACGGAAGGAGATGGGTGACAGAAAGTATAGGGCCACCCTGCCAGCCCACCATTTTCTCTCTCCTTCCTCTAACCTGGTTTGGACCCTGGGTGCTGCTCTCCCAACATGCCTTGGCCACCTTTACACACACACACACACACACATTTTGTTATTTGCAATGTTTCCACTTTTGCAGAGTTCCTGCATCCCTAACCCTAGCAAATGTGGAGGGCTGACTGTACTTCCTTCCTTTACTCTGTGGCTGCACCTCTCTCCCTTCCTTGCTTTATCATATTTCCCTCCTTTGCTTCTTGCACTCTACCACTTCTGTCTCCCACCCTCCCTTTCTATCTTGCCTCACTTGGTGCCACTCCTCCTCCTTCTCTTGCATCCTGCCATTACACCTCTCACTCTCCTTTGCCTCCTTTCTTCTCCCTGGCCTCATATTCCCTTTGGCCATATGTACTTCCCTTGCTTTTTGCCCTCTGCCACTTGCAATCTCACCCTTACTTCCCTCCTTTCCCCCTCACCTTGTGCTGTCACACTTCCCTTCTCCTGCAGCATGCATCCACCTGTTGCACCTAATACCTTTCCTCCATTCGCCCACCTTGCTTCACCTTACTTTTGTGCCATGCTTCCCTCTCTTGCAGCCACATCTCCAACCCCCTGTTTCTCCCCCTCCCTCCTTGCTTCATTCATGCCGCTGCCTGGCTGACCTCTAGAAAGCTTTGGACAGAGGCCAAGTGAACAGAAGGGTGAAGGCAGTGGTGTCATTGCTGCTGCAAGACAAGAAGTAGGAGGGAAAAGAGATAAAACAAAGTGGTGGTGGGAGTGGTAACAAGACCAGCGGTTGTGAGGAGAAGATGACAATACTGCAATGGGAATGGCTCTTTTCCTTCCACATCAGGCAATGGAGGAACCCAAACTGCTCTGCATAAAGTGGAACTCAATCTTTTTGCCTGGACACCTAATAAAAATGCTTAATATTGTTCTATCAAGCAAGCTGTGAGGAAAAACAGATTCCATGGAACTGTAAATACTAAGCATTGCAGTTTTTACCCAGCTTTGTGGCATCCTCCTTCACTTCATTGGCTCCATTGCTTTCTGTGCAATCTTGGCAGCCAGCTCTGCAAAATAGATTTCAGCTGGGCTTTCCTTCAAAAGCTAGATTTTCCTGCAAAGACACAACATTGACTCAGGAAACTGGAACTGAGAGAGGGCAGTCACACTCAGAGGCAGGGAGGGGCAGGATTGTTTCTTGCAAAACAATTGCACAGACGAATGACAGTGCATTTTGCCCTATTAAATCTACTTCTGCAAAGTCTTTCTTTCTTTCTTTCTTTCTTTCTTTCTTTCTTTCTTTCTTTCTTTCTTTCTTTCTGAAAGATTGGAATCCAAGCCAAATGATAGCCCAAACAGACACTAGATGGCTTGTCTAGAATCTTGGTAAAATCCAACCAATTGGGTAATAATGCCAAACTTAATCTCAGAGTCATGCAGGTGGAATAGCAATCCTGGCCCAAAAATCAGTATTTTGAATGTCAAAGAAAACCTGAAGGGTCCAGGTTAGAGATCTGATACTAGGAATTGTCTACATTCCTGGTGTGTTAGCATACCCAATGGCTCTCAAGCAGGCAGTGCTACATTTTTCCTCCAGCTTATTTTGCTTTGAGGTCAAATACTGGAAAAGAACAATAGCACAACCAAAATTCTTGTCATACAAATTGAAGATAAAATTGCCACATTTCTTGTCACTTCTGCCATTACCCTTGTTCTGTCCGGGCTCCTCATCCAATAAAACAGTAGTGAGGAATATGCAGGCTTCTAGGTAACAGTTGGATGACAGCTCCCTTCAGCCCTAGCAAGTGTGGACTATGGCTTTGCAGTCCAAGAATATCTGGAGGGCTGCAGGCTCCCCACCCCTGCTTTAACAGTTGTATAGCGGGCCAAAAATCCTGGGTGTGAGACATTCCTCACTATTCTACCCCACTGAGGAAACTTTTCCTGTTAGAGTTCTGCCTGCCACACAGTTTCTGGAAATATAGAACCAGGCAACAATTTGAATAAGGTATGAAACAGCAAGACAGAAAAACAAAATACCAGACGTAATTCTTAAGAACATAAGAAAAGCTTGGTTGGATCAGACCAAAAGCCCATCTAGTCCCCGGCATCCTGTTTCCATTAATGACCAGATGGATGCCTCTGGGAAATTCACAAAGAGAGCATCAAAGAAGAAACCCTTCAACACATTTGGTGTTTGGTGGTAAAAATGTCTGCTTTAGAGGTTCCATGGCCTATTCTCCAGGCAACTAGCCCTTGCCAGTTATTTACTAATTTTTGTCCAAACATGTTTAAAAACTAGAGCTTGGAAAAGCTACTTGTTAAGTCCCCAAACCGCAGGGACTCAAAAGTCACTGCCAATGATTCGTAGTACAAAAAAAGTAATTTTTCCTCCAAGATCTGTTAGAACTTATCAATGCTAGTGACTCATTCACATCTCTTGTGGAAGTAATTTTTTTTTTTTAATGAATTATATGAAGATGAACTTCCTTCTTCCTGTTCTGAACAAATAACAGGTTTAGCCCATGCTCTGGCATGTTGAAAAATGGAAAGTAGATAAAAGGCTGGCATCCTCTTCCTGAATTACAGTGGCATAAATCAGACCTAATGCCATCACAATTAACTTTTATGGTTATTGCATAAGCTGGAATTCTGTCAGAACAACATTTGCCCCAAAATTCACCTTGTAAGCATTGTAGATTTCTTCTCTCACAGCTACTTCAATATTACCAGAAAATGGGATGAGGAGGGAGGAGCGGGTACGCAGTGAGCTATTTTCTTGTAGATGGATGTGTTGCAATGATGTGGTCTGCAGAGGGCTTACCTCTGGAGGTCCCTGCAGATCATGTTGCAACAGATCCAGCTACAAGAAAATAGCATTTCTGCTCATCCTGCCACTCTCTGGCAACAGGCATATGGCTGTGTTGAGGGACTGAGCTGCTTATAAGGTGAGGATTTTTGATAAGGGAGGGATAACAAAGGGAGATATAGCTACACGATGCCTATACATCTCTCAGCCTTTTTTTTTTTTTGCACTTGGTGTAGGCCCTTGGACTCAGAAATGACTTACCTCGAGTATAGGGGGAAAGTACACTGAGTAAAAGATTACATAAACTTTTGACATTTTTTTTTCCTCTTTAGGACATTATTCCAGATTGACCATTCATCAGTTGACACTGACCTAAATCCTTTTGTTAGTCTTGGCTAGAGCAGAGGCACTGAATCAGATCAGTTATTCACCATTCCACAGCTGATTCAATGGATCTACTCTAACTCAAATTAACAATCAGAATCCCAGACGTTGTGCCCTGCACTCCTGCTTTGGTGCAGGAACAGAAATAAACTAAAGATGGGAAACTCACACTGTGTCTGTTTATAATAGTTCTGTATCTTAGATTGCCCTTCATGTGATTAGAGGCACAACCATCTAGCAGACTACTCAGAAGAATATTAATAATTCCCATCTGTATCAGAATGCACCAAAATGCCAACATCTTCTGTCTTTTTCATACCCTCCAATTATCCCAATTAGGCAAGGAAAGTCATAAGTAATGCTTTGCAGTTCCATTTTTTCAGGTGCTTTTAAAATGTCCCAGTTTCTCTCTCCTCCCCCTCTTTCCTTCCTTGTCCCCAGCTTACTTCAGTTGCTGCAAACTGAGGGGCGTTCTGCACCACACTCTTATAGTGCTATTATTCCTCTTTCAACATCCTGGAGTTTGCAGTTTAGGGAGGGACCTTCAGAATTCTCAGCCAGAGAGCTTTTTGGCCTCAATAAACTACAAACCCCAGAATTCCACAGAATGTTGAAAGTGGAATAATAGCACTATAACTGTGTAGTGCAGAAAGGCCATGAGTTCAATTAATTCAGCTGGGACGAGCGAGAGGAGGGGGCAGAATCTTGCCCTTCTCAGCAGGCTCAGGCAGATGTAAACTGATGTACAGTAGCATCTCCAAGTTTGTGTGTCCTTCATTAGTAACTTTTGTTATCTTGATCACACTCTGATGGTGCTTGGCCACAAGTGTCCTGATTCTCATCTGTGAAATGTTGGAGGGTATGTTAATAAAGCCACACACTCAGGAGCAAGGGAGATGGCAATAACTATCACTTATTTGTTCAGTCTGCATGCCTCTTCATCTTCATCTGTTAAATGTAGAGGGGTGTACCTTCTGAAACCCACCTGGGCAGTGGGGGAAGAAAACACTCCACTATTTCCTTAGCAAACAATATGCCATCACCTGTATAGGATACCTACTACAGTTGGCCCTCCACATCTGTGGGTTTCACTTTTATGGATCTGATTATTTGCAAATTTCCCCAACCCCTGCCGGCCCCTTTCAGGCGCTTCTTTTCTGGGGAACCTTCCCTCTCAGCAGCTCTGATCAGGCCATGCAGCCCTTTAAAAACTCACCTTTGGTCCTCCTCTTTCTCCTCCACCAGCCACTGCCTGGCCAGCAAAGGACAGCTCACAAGCCCATTTCTTTGCACCATGAACCCTCGTCAGCTCCCCACCACCCACCCAAGGAAGGAGATGGAGGAGAGAGAGGAAGTGTAGGACCACTAGGTGACCCATCCCTTTTCCTTCTCCTTTTCTTTGCTTGTTTGAACCCTGGGTGCCTATTTTCCCAAGATGTCTCAGCCCCTTCCCACAGCACACATACACACATGATCTCTGTGATTTTTCCACTTCTGCAGGGGGCCTTGTGACCCTAACACTAGTGTACATGACTGTATAGATGAGGCAAATGAGTGTATTCTAATTAGCCTGAAAAGTTACTCTGATATCATTTAATGTTTTTAATACCTGTTTTCTAAATAATAATGCTGCTCTATTTTGAGATATGATTTTTGTTGGCTACTGTCTGTCTCATAATTGTTGTTTAAATCTGTTTCAGAATCTCAAGTCTTAAAGCTTGCCCAAAAGGGAGATTCTTGCATAGCTGGGAAGAATGAGAGAGACAAGAAAGAAGTGAAGAATTCCTGTCTGTGAACTTAATGTGAGCCCCAGTGCAGGGTGGTCAATGTGGGAAGGTAAGCAGGCCGCATTGCCCGTCCAGGATAATTTGGAAGTTCACACTCCCTGCCTCCCCTACCCCCAGTTTTTATTAGAATTCCCGCCACAATGCCTCCCAAACCCACCAGAGAGCATGAAGGCATTTTTTTTGGCCTTCTCTGGGCCAAATTAGTTTCAGGAGAGACCATTCTTTAAAAACAGGACTTTTCCTGTTTTTAAAAGAGCTTCTCCTGAGCTTTTCCTAGCCCTCCCCAAAATGGCAAAATTGCATCCATACCCCCCCTATGGTCCAGGGATGCCCTGGGGGGTCAACCTCGAAGGCCCCATGTTCCCCACAGGTTTTGCTCTGAACTCTCTTGTCCTAGTGGATATACAGTTCCCGTCGTTGTATAGTTCCTTATATTCCTTATCAGAGCAACACGAAAAACTGTTCAAATTAATAAATAAACTAATCAAATTAATTGAAACAAAAGAAATATTATAACTCAGATTCCTGTTCACAGACAAGATTATTAAAAATAATCCATATATTTTTCCTACCGTAGGATTTCAGCACAAGGGGGTTTTGTTCAGTGTTTACCAATAATATTGTGGCCCAAAGAGTCTGTGAATAGCTTGGCTGAACCAGCTACAGCTGCCAGAAGTGAGGTTGCACAATGCCTAAGGAAACTACTGAATACGGATTGCACAATTAAAAAAAAAATATGCAAATGTTGCTGTAATGCACACTGGAGTGTGCCATCAGCGGAATTGCAGCCACAGAGATGGCAGTTATATAATGTGGATTTTCTATTAAGACTTTAAAGAATGTCAGTTCTGGAGAAAAAGGCTTGTGTAGAAGAAACATAGGTATTTGGAAAGAAAGGCTGGCTTAATGGTCACATGCTGAGTCGGGGAGTGGAATTCAGAGTCTAACACTGTATAGCTAACGATAACATTTTAATGTGTTTCCTGTTTGCCTTGGATAATCTATAAGAAAACAAATTCAAGGTGTTTATGGCTCTTTCCAAGTGCATTTTTCATGAATATGAGTAATACCACCTCAGCATCTTTGGCCAGCTTTATTTTAAAGGTCCCATGAATGAGTCTCCTCTAGATTTACTCCTTAACACTGCCACCGATAACTCACATCCCATATCCCCCCCATTCTGAGGTTAATTATTAGATTTGTATACTGCTTCCAGACAAATATGGTATTCCAAAGCAGCTTACTGTGACAAAAAATAATAATAATACATATTTCCTTGCATAATGAAGCATTTCGTTTACAATCCTAGGGCCAAAATTTGTATTCACTGATTTCATGCGTTCTTAAAAGTGTACTTAAGCTGGCCACCTGGCTTGCAAGGAAAAGTAGCCAGGAGCCCCTGTCTAGATAGGAACATATTGTGAACCAAAGCTCTATTCAGCCGCTTCACTTGTAAATAAAAGTGTCATGCCACTGGTGCTCAACTAAGAGTTAGGTCAGTTTCTATCTGCGGAACAGAGAGTGGGGTCGGACAGAAGGCATACTGTCTTGTTCTTGCTTCAGAAAGCAAAACGCAGCTAGAGTGAAACGCAAAAGGGAGAAGGCGATCTGTTACATGATATCAAAGTGAAGTCGTACTTTAGAAAGAGGCAGTCACATCCAATTTAACAAAACCTCCAAGCATTTTGGACTACAATCCCTACAATCCCTGACCATTGGTCATTTCACCTGGAGCTGGTAGAAACTAGATCCTGGAAGGCACGTAGTTGCCATCCCATAAATCTTTTGCAAATATGTCCTTGCCAGGGTATGAATCATGCCACCCAATGGCAGCAGAATGGTGGAATAAGATTTCCAGTCATTGGTGCATGTGCACGTGCATCTCTCTCTCCTCCCTCTGCCAGTCTGTGCCGCGGAGAGAGACAGAGAGAGATTTCTGAACCCTCCATCACTCCTTGTGTCTACCTATGACTCACAAAACTCTATAAATTCTGTTCAAAAGAAAACAGAATACTAAATTGGCATCACCTCCATTATGTACATTCGTTAGCAGCGAAGGCGGCTTTTTTGTTCTGTTTGAGTTCACACAGTCTTTTTATACCTCTCTCCTCCGAACTCTTATCAGCTTGTTGAATTTTGAAATTTTCCACAAGGGTGTGACACCGAATCTTACCATCGATGATGTGGAACTCTCAAGCCTTTAAAAAAAAAACCCACCCCTACTGACGCAGTCCTCCGGAACGTGAGTTTCTTTTGCAATCTGATGCTGCATTATTTGGTTTGGAAACTTCACTTCTTGTCAGCTATTATGCTAGTAAGAAAAGATAACTGTTACCTTTCACTTAGCTTGCAGACATGCATCTTTTGCTACAGAGCACTTATATTTTTTCCAGTGCTCATGCCATACTTCTCCTTATATGACATGGAGTTATAGGGCTGCTGTTTCCCATGCTACTTATCACTGTTTCTCTGTTACCCATTTCATGCAGATCAGAACATTAAAAGAACCCTGAAGAACTGGACCAAACATTTCTTAATCCAACATCCTGTTCTCTTTCAGTGACTGACCAGAGGTCTTTGAGAATCCTTCTCCCACAACTGTTGCTCCCCAGAAATAAGTATGTAAAAAATCTAACTCTTAAATGGAACTTGGAAATGTTATGTGCTTAGATAACAAATCCCAAAATCCCCACTGAACATGTGGGCTGGGTAAATCTGGGGGCCTTTTACATTGTTATAGTGCTATTATTCCACTTTCAACATCCTGTGGAATTCTGGGGTTTGTAGTTTACTGAGGCCAAGGAGCTCTCTGGCTGAGAATTCTAAATGGCCCTCCCTAAACTGCAAACCCCAGCATTCCACAGGATGTTGAAAGTGGAATAATAGCATTATAGTGTCGTGCAGAAAGGCCCTGGGAGTTGTAGTCCCCAGCAGTAATTCTTCCTAGCTATTTCTTAACTGCAGGTGGGATGCTTTAGATCCTTTTACTAGTTCATAAGACTTTGGAGGGGGAGATGGTGAGAAGTTTACAGTCATCTCACAGTTTCCCAGTGTGTCTTGCTGTTTCACAGCAGGAGTGAGTTCATGGGACAGAATGTGTTTGCTAAGCATTCAGCTGTTGCCCAGTTCAAGGTACGATACCTGTTAAAAATAAGTCGCTCACTGCAGAGTTAAATATAAGAAGTATAAATATGAGAACTGAGTATTCTCTGTTATGTTTTTTCTAGAAACCAGAAAAGCAGGTGAATGTTGAGAACGCTGACTGATTTGAAGGGTCATCTCAAGGGACAGGGTGTGCTGCTTCTCATAAAAAACTGCATTCCCGTATAGGAAACTCAGTGAGTTTGCATAGTTTCTGTGTGGAGACAGACACAATAGGATCCTTGAGCTAAGTGTGCTGAATTCCCTTGGTCACTGAAACACAAATGCAGACTCAGATGGGTGTGAATGTAAGGCAGAGGTGGGTGTATCTGCAGAAAAGAGGGCTTGCATTGTGACTTGTCTGACGTAAGCATTTGTTTTCTTTTGCAAGTATACTATTTTGTTTAGTAGAGTTGCTAACCACCAGGTATTTTATGTTCAGATTCTGTATTACATATTTTTGTCTAATATATAAAAGTCAAAAGTTTGTCTGTTTGTGTCAGGCAAAGACCTCATATGATTGGCTGCCTTAGAAAATTCTATGGAATCGTGGGGTTTGCAGTTCAAAGAGGGGCCTTTAGAATTCTCAGCCGGAGAGCTCTTGAGCCTCAGTCAAATGTGCCTGCCTTGAATAGGCTGGTTGCTATGGAGATGAGGCCTAGCAGCAAGGAGGAGGGCAGTGTATTCCCTCAGGAACCCCCTCTCTCTATGTTAATAACTCTGAATACAGATTGGATTGGGGAATATGAGGAACAGTTACATGCACAGGAAAAGATAGTTTAGGGAGTTGGAGACACAGGATCTCAAATCTTTCTAACAAGTATTACGTATGAGAAAATAAAATCCTTGGCAACACTGGGTATATATGCTAGTAGAATACATTTTTAAGTGTTTTTTTTTCCAGAGCTTGTTTTTAACTTTTCAAAGTACACCTCCCCACCAGCTGATATGGTGGCTAGGGAATTCTGGAAGTTGTTATCAACAAATAACTTTTCCAAACTTTTTTTTTTTTTTTTTTTGGGTTGACATAATCCCCTGATCTGCTTAGCCCATTCCCAAGCTTTGACCAGGCTGTTTCCTGGCTCACCCAAAATTTCACTAGGCTTTGCCTTCTGAGGATGACAACATTAAACTGGACTCTGCCCCATGATCTATTGCTGTGTCTACCCACTGGTCCTCCTCTTCTGTTACCAAACGTTTCTTGAGATACAACCTCATGACTATATTATTTTGGGCAGGTACGAACAGTGACTGCACACACTGAGTTGTGGTGGCTGCCCAGCTGCTATCACACCAGGGGCCCATTCACACTATACAGCTATACACTATTATTCCACTTTAACTGCCGTGACTCCATCCCATATAGAGTTATGAGATCTCAGGGCCTGACCTTGAGGCCCAATTTTTCTGTGGTCCTCTCCAGTTTTGGGGAGCAAGATGAAACGGCTGTGTGCAAATACCCTGCTTGCGTAGGACAGCAGCAACTTACTACAAGATGCAAGTTTTAATTGCTTGATTGCTGCAATTAGCAAAGAGTCTCCAAGAGGTCGATGTATGTACTTCCTCCTTTCCTCACAGTCCTTCCGGAGTTGGGACTCCCAATCACTTCTGCTCTGCATCCTGACTAAAGCAAGTAGGCTAGATTTAGTGTTATATTATCCTGTCTCTCTTGGTAACAGAAGAGGAATAATCTCCCTAGTTTCACCTTGATCTGGGAACAGCCCCTTTAGGTTAAGTTTTCTGTCTTAAATTCCAAACAAGAAAATATATTCTCTGTGTCCAAACTGTGAGCAACTGTGGGTGGTACTTAAAGAATAATGCTTAATGACAGCACCAGGGGCCATCTTTAGTCTTAGGTTTTGGCTTCGAAACTTCAGAGTCTGGAATGCTCCTGAGCTGGCAACACTAATCCTATGGGATCATGGGGCTGGCACTTAGAGTTCTCACAGTCCCAAGCATGGTTGGTGGGGACGCAAGGGAGGACCTTCTTGGTGTCTGCCCTTAGACTCTGGAATTCTCTTCCCAAGGAGGCCAGAATGGCCCCCTCTTGGCCATTTCCGCACTAGCCTGTTATAGCGCGATGATTCCACTTTCAACTTCCTCTGGAATCCTGGGGTTTGCCGTTTCGGGAGGGGCCGACTGGATTCCAGAGGATGTTGAAAGTGGAATCATCGCGCTATAACAGGCTAGTGCGGAAATGGCCTTTGTTGTCTTTTGGTAGTAAGCTAAAACCTTTTTATTCAGATGGGCTTTTAAAACAGGGTTTTTTTAAATAATAGGCTAGGTGGTTTTTATTGCTCTAACCAAACTGTTTTTAAGAGCTTTTCATCTTTTTATTTGCCTTTTATTCTTTTACCGAGGTATGAATTGTTTTAACGCTGTAATTAGTTTAATACCATTTTAATGTTCACTTTTTGTAAGTTTTTAATTGTATTGTTCTTTTCAATTGCGAGCTGCTTTGAATCTTAATTTTAGGGGAAATGAGATATAAATAAATGTCGTCTTTCTCATCATCGTCAGCTAGATTGCTCTCTAGTGCCTCACAAACCATAGGATTCCAGAGGATGGAAACATGGCCATTTAAGTGGAATAATAGCACTATTATTCAATAGTGTGTAGGGTGCTCATGTATAAGGATTTTTGTTTGTTTGTTTGTTTGGAAAGCCTGAACAACTTGAGACCATCTTCCTCCTTACAGATCACTTAGTATTTGAGGTCATCCGGAGAGGCCCTCCAGATAGTGCCACACGCTTCTCTGTAGCTGTTTGGAGCAGAGCACTTTGCTTATTGGCTTCTGTTATATAGAATGCTGTTCCCTGAGATATTACCCATGTTTGCATAAGTTTATATTACCTGCTGTGTTCTCCTAAAATTTGAGTTTTTCGAAGATTTGAAGGAATGATTTGACAATGAAGTCTTGCTCCAGAGGTTTCCCAAAGCCGACAAAGCAAAGGTGATGGAATGATTTCTCGTGCGGCATGGCGAAGGGAAAGTTCTGTTCCTCTTAGCTCTGGTCAAGTGTGTTGGGCGGACACAATGCATGGCATTTCCCCAATCTTAAAATTTGGGGATCAGGTTGACTTAATCCCCTGGACAAAGAAGGCTGCAAGGGATACCTGCTGGTTCTCCCCATAGAGAAGACCAGTTTGTAGACAATGGGGGAAGAGCATGATCTACTAACTTCACTGTCATGTTTTTGTTTTTGTTTTTTGCCAGCTAAAATTAGCTGCAAACTCCACCAGCCCATCTCTTTCATAAATTTAAACTTTTTCATCAAAAGTTTAAGCAAAAGAAACTCTACCAACATGAGATCACTGTGACAGACACTTAATTCTCCCAGGTTGGTGTGGCAGTTCTCAATCTGATAAGGTACCCTGTCTTTACCACACAGATCTGCCTCCCCGCTTATAACACCACCTTTGTGTAAAAGGGTGAGGGTTTTCAATGTTTATTTAGAACCACTTAATAATTTTATGTTAATACATTTTATTTTATATACTCTATACAACTCAACAGAGTCAGTATTTACAAAAATAAACTGTAAAATTTATTAAGATAACATTAAGAATAAAGTAGTGTTTTAGACTTCAAATGCAGGTCAAGGTTGATACAGTTCCTCAGTGTGCTTTTTAGACAGTTCTGTTCATCACAGTCACAATACTCTTCTGTAATAAAACCCCTTGCAAGACAGGCTGTGAGTACTGTTTTTACTGTGAGTACTAATTTTTTTGGAAAGAGCATACATTTATTTGTTAGGATGTATGGATGTGTCACTGGATAAGAAATTTGGCAGAATTTTTCATTACATGATAACAGCTGCAAGAATAATATCTGTGCAGGTGTGGAAGAGCATTGAGATTCCAGCTATAGAAGATTGGCTGCCCTTTTATAAAATGTTACATAGATGGTACATGACACCTGTAAGGTTGAAAAAAAATAACCAAGAATGAGAATGGAAAATGTTGGAAATGTGGTGAAAAAGAGGGGTCCTTCTTTCATATGTGGTGGACTTGTAAGGTAAAAAGAAATTTTAGATGGAAATACATGATGAAATTCAGAGAGTGTATAATTTAAACTTTGAAATGAAACGAGAATTTTATTTGTTGAATATGTTAGGCCAACGAAGAGAAATAAGATCTCACCAGAAAACATTGTTATATGTTATAACTGCGGCAAGAATGACATATGTGCAACACTGGAAAGAAGGAAATTATATTGATATAAAAGAATGGAAATTAAAAGTTCTGGATGTGGTAGAGATAGAAAGGATGGCTTTTTCACTTAAAAATAAACCAATACAGAACGTTGAAAGAGAATGGCAAGAAGTTCTGAACTGGATAAAGGAATGAGGGAAAGAATAAGAAAGAGTGTTAGAAAAATGGTGATGAAAAATTAAAAATGTTATAGAATAAGTATAAGCTGAATGTAATCAGGTTAAAAGAAGATTGGCTGCTCAAGTTAATACATATAGTAGAGGTGGAAAAATTAACCTTGCTGAAAGAAAAAACTTTGGTGACATTTATGAAAGATTGGGATCTGTTAATATGTTTCTTAAGAGACGAAAAGAATATCTTATCAACTATTGGTTTTGAATATTAATATATTATGAAATCAGCATTGGAGGTTATTTATTAGAAGGTATTTGAATAATAGAACTGGATTTAATTCTTCAATATAGAATCTACATAGTGAGAGTTAAGAAACCAGCTTTAGAGTTAGGCCATTTCAGCACTAGAGTGGAGGAGCCTTTCACCGCGTATCATGAGTGGTGTTTTTTACTCCGACTTACCCTGATTCCTATCTGCACACCCTCAGGTTTCTACTGAAGTAAAGCAGAGAAAATCATTTGTAGCTTCCGCATCATCAATTCTCGTGGAACTCCTATTCCCCCCCCACTCCATCCCGCCACTGCTGATTGGTCAATTAAAAAAAATGTTGTAGAAACTGTTGCTACGTTTTAGCACAAGTGTGTGAATCGATGTAACGCTTCTGCACCCAGGAAAAAACTGCAGCAGAAACAGTTTGGGTTGTTTACATCTGAGTTTTTCCATTTTTACAATACATCGGTTTAACTTCAATGTTAACTGCGCTAAGACCTCAACTCGTGCGGAACCACGGAGGACAGAAGCACATCAGACTGTTTTAATTTGCAGATGTAAAAGCGACAATACGATGCTACTGTGTTGTATCAGCCTTGCGCAGAAAGGGCCTTGGTCCGTTTATTTTGTTAATATTACTGGATACTATTGTGTACACACACACACACACACACACACACACACACACATATATATATAGTTATGTTGTTGCTGTTATGAGGATGTAGTTGGGAAGGGGTAGACATATTGATATGAGTAGATATGTTTTGTAGTGTTGTGTTGGTTAGTGTTACAATGCCATGTTATGTTGTATTATAAAATAAAAAATATATGCCAAGAAAAGAAAAAAGCAAGGATAATGGAGCGGGTGATGCAGTCATAGCGGGACATGTCTTGGACAGCTAAACTCTTGGAAACTGAATGGAGCAGTGGTTCTTAATGGGCTCTGCAAAGCCCTGCTGCTGAACACCAATAGCAGTGGCAGCAACAAGGATGTGGCAGCAGGGGGTGTGGGCGCCAAAAGACATGGCAGCAGATGTGTGTGTATGCTTCATTTTGGCGTCTGCTTAGCTCCTGACAAAAGGGACATGGCAGCAGACATGTGCACTTGCACACCCAAACTATGACTCTGGAGACCAGGATTTGAATCCCTACTCGGCCATGGAAACCCACTGGTTGACCTCAGGCAGATCACATTCTCTCAGTCTCAGAGGAAGGCAAAGGCAACAAATCTTGCCAAGGAAAACCACATGATGGGTTTGCCTTAGGGTCACTGTAAGTCAGTTTTCAAAGGGGAGAGACATGATGGCTAGAAAGAACTTCCCCCTGTCAGCAGTGCTTTGTTGTTGTGTGCCTTCAGGTTACTTCTGACTTATGACAACCCTAAGGAGAACCTATAATGTTTTTCTTTTTTTACAGGATTTGTTCAGAGGGGATCTTTCTTTGCCTTCCTCTGAGGCTGAGAGAATGTGACCTGTCCAAGGTCACTCAGGGTATCTGAACAAGGATTTGAATGCTAATCTCCAGAAACCTTTGGTAAATAAATAAATACATAAATAAAGAGCCACTCTATTCCACTGGTTCTTAACCTTTTCATTACCGGAGACCCCTGTAAATATACTTTGTTGTTGGGGAACCCCAAGACTTAAGATTTAAGTATTTTATTTAAATTTAAATATTTAAATCTTAAGTCTTGGGGTTCCCTGGCAACAAATTATATTTACAAAGGGTCTCCAGTAAAGAAAAAGTTAAGAACCACTGGAATAGAGTATGTAAAAGAAACAGCTGGAAATATGCTAACACAGAGAGCTCCAAATATTGCTTCCCCCATCTAGAATTCCCCATCTAACAGGGCCACTGAAAATTATAGTCCAAGCTGTGTGCTGGGATGCTACAGAGTTAATGTTTCTTTTGAGCAAAGGTTGAACTTGGTGCTACACAGTTCAGGGCCCATTTTAATTACATGCCTGTAAGACTTAATTCGGTTCTCACTATGATATGTCAGCTGGGAGCTCTGCCAGCATCTTAAATATCAGCAGCCAGGGTGTACTGAGCCAAACTGGACATTAATACCATTGAACCCAGCATGCTTAGTTGTACTTGCAACTAAGTTGTACTTAGATGTACTTGTTATTAAACAAATCTGTCTCATAGCATCCGCACCCTCTATGGTTGAAAGATTTCCTCCAAGTACTGGTATTCTGTAAGCTCATTAGTAGAACTGCAGAAAATAGCTGAGATTCTTTATATTGCTCATGAGTGCCAAGGTTCATTTGTTAACTTGTTCGAGGAAAAGGTCATATCCATTTCTTTTGCCTGGGTTTTGTTTTCTTTCTCCTTTCCCTGCTTAATTGGAAATGGTATCTGTGTCTGTGAGTCTTTGTTCACCAATGGGCCATATTGACTGTAATCTGATGTGATGCCAGGATGGGGAGCCTGCATTCCCCCCGTGTTGTTGGTCTACAACGGTCCCACTGGCTGACCCTCATTGGAATGAGAGTCCAGATGCAGCTAGAGGCCCAGTTGTTTCCGTTCTCTGGCTTAAGGGAAGCCCAGTGTTATGGGACATCTTCCTTTCTACCTAGGTTGAGTCCAGACATCTCAGGTGAAAGGATCTCAGATGGCAGAATAATAGCCCCAGACAGTGGGGAGCACTAGTCAGAAAAAATGCTCTGTGTGTGTGTGTGTATGCAGGCATGGTATCAAGCCACCTGTTGATAGGGCGATCCCATGAATTTCATAGGGTTTCTATAAGTAAGGAATATTCAGAGGTGGTTTTGCCAGATCTTCCTCTGAAATATAGCTCTCAGAACCTGATATTCATTGGCAATCTCTCATTCAAGTACCAACCAAAGCTGCCCCTGCTTAGCTCCCAAGATCAGATAGAATCTGGTGGCTTTGTGGGATTTAGGGAGCTAAAAAGAGCTACACTGAGCCATTGTAAGTCTGAGTTTCTCATCTGCCTCCTATTACAACTTCCCAACCATTTCATTTGTCATTTTGCTTAATATTATTACATTTTCATTCTACTTTTCCACTGAAAAATAGTGCTTAAGGTCAGGGACTTGGCGGGTGGAGGGGGGCAGGCTCAACATTGTCAGGCAGGTCATTATTAACCTGCCATTACCATTCACAAAACAGTGAAAACACAGGAAATGTATTTAATGCTTGATCAATGAATATACTTCTGATAATAATTCCAGAGGGAACCTGATTACATAGAAGTCTGGGTGGTCCAATTTTCCCTAACTATTTTGGGGCAGCTCAGTCTCTCCAGCCTTATGTTGTTGGGTTCAAGACCCCCCCCCCATGTCCCATTCCTTTCTGGGGTTCATGCTTAAGGAATCTAACCAAGTTACTAAAATCAACTTAATCAAATCACAGGAATCATTCAAATTGGCACAATAATCAATAAACATGAGAACAATTTAAAATCTTAGTTTGAAGAGATTCATCTTCCCATCTTTTTAAAAAGCAGCAAGGGCAGGAACTGGTTGCAGTTCTGACAGTATATGCCCAGACAATAAATATTGCTCAATGCATTTTAGGTGAAGCTAATAAATACAACCAGATCAACTGCAAGATCAGGTATTCTCATAAGTCTTAAAACAGCATTGTTTAAGGTGAATTTCCTATCATGGTTTCTTCAGAAGCCAGTGTAACTCAGGCAGTGTCACAATCAATGCGGAGAAACACAAAGTTGTGGGGAGACTTTTGATATGATAATTAAAAAAAAATTAAACTATGAATGACCCTGTTTTGATATGTGAAACCCTGGAAGTTTTCAGACGAAATCAGAGATGTGATTTAAACTTGATCTGGTTTGCTTCTTGGATCAAGATCCATGCATCTCTGCCAAGTGCCTACTCCATTTGAGGCCTACTTGTTAAGTAAGATATATAGGTGACTGGCAAGAACCCTAATGATTTTCTGGCCAGTTGCACCATAGAAAACCTTATTATTTATAGCCAAGACTTTGCTCCATGTGTTCTCATTTGTAATTCCACAGATGACAGGGTTTGACATTTGCAAACATTATGTGCAACAAGACAAACAACAGTTGTTTGTGCAGACCGTTCCAGGGCTCTTGCATCATGTCCCGTGTTTCCTCTCTGAATGACCACATTGCCTGTTCTTTGTAAATGGTGTCAAGGTCCATGCACTTCTTCCTAGAATCGCAAACTGTAATTGTTTCATTAACAGAAAAGCTTTAGTAGATGCTTTGGACCCAGTGGTGCCAAATTTTAATCAATCAGTGTAAGAGTTAATACCACACTTTAAAAGCAAAAGCTAAGCTATGTTGTAGTTTGGGCACAAATACAGGATATTAACAACCAAGTAAAGAATAAATTAATCTTTAATTCTATTAGGCTATTTTGTTTTTAGTTCAAGGAGAAGAATGTAAATAGGGAAAGAAAATAATATGTGAAAAATAGCCCTTTTTTCTAATGACTACTTAGCTTTTTGCTGTTATTATTATTTTTTTCATTCAGTTTCTTTTATTCTTTTGACACTGCTACAGAAATATTTAAAGAAAATGTCATGATGTATCTCACACTCTTTAAATAACTTTACGAGGGGGGGCATTTCCACATTACACTGTTATAGTGCTATTATTCCACTTTCAACATCTTGTGGAATCCTGGTTTGCAGTTTAGGAAGGGGCAGCTCTTTAGCCTCAGTAAACTAAAAACCCCAGAATTCCACAGGACGTTGAAAGTGGAATAGTAGAACTATAACAATGTAGTGCAGAAATGGCCAGAGACAGAGAGAGGTAGAGATCCAGCGACGAAATTGTCAATTTTGAAGTGGAGGCAGTCAGCCTGGTGGTCTTCATCCTTTCTGCCAGCATCCCATCCTTTTTATAATGATCCATTTTTCTGCCTTCATTACTCATTAAAGACCAGACTTCCACCTCTCCTCCTTGAGAGACAGTTTACAACAATCTGTTGTTGCTGGATAAATGTATTGTCACCACCATTGCCCGCACAAGCTACCATGAGGACTGTAGCTAAGCTCCAAGGAAGAAGGGAAGCATTGTAGCTTAGTGGCTGCAGGTGACGTGATCACCATTCTGCTAATCAGAAAGTACTGGCACTTCAGTCCTGTGAGCTCTGGTTCCATCACACCATTTCACATACCAAATGATGTTTCTATTATGTAAATTTGTTTCAAGGTAATTAATCACTTAAAGATGAGCAATTAATCATAAACAGTTCTTGAATTGGCTGGCAGCACTAGTTGTTACATAAGGAATTTGGCATATCTTGTCTAGTAGAAACATCAACACTGAAGGCTGTTGCACTTCTGCATGCATGAATTCAGAATACGCGAGTTGAAAGGGTTGCCAGTTCTCAGGCTTGGCTTCTTTTCTCCAGTCCTCAGGGCAAAGGAGAGGAATCTTAGAGCAAGAGCACTGCCTTACAAAAAAGAGCTGTATAGTTGTGTGCATTTTTCATTTGTTAGACCTGGCATTCTTTTATTTGAATGGCACCCACTGTATAACTGTGGTTGATGCCTAACATACCATGCTTAGTAACAACTTCAGGGACTTCCCTCTGTAACCTCATCCTTGCAACATCACTAGTGCCCTCCCTCATGACATCAAAAAAGGGGTCATCTCTAGGTCTCAGATTTTGGCCTTGTGGAGTGAATGGCCATTCCATAAATATGCAACAACAGGCACCCATTGGTCTGTGAGTGCCACTGTGGTTGCACAAGGAGTTGTAGCCCAAGATTCTCTTGAGCTCATTTGGCTTGGAACAGTGCTGCTCACCAGTTGATGGAGGATGAGGTAGGTAGGTAGAGCAGCCCATCCAATGGGCAGTGTTGTGGCAGTTCTACTTCCTCAATTAATGTCACCCTCCTGGGAAATCCACTTTGAATTAAGACCTGGGAATTTCCCTCCTGAGCTGAACACCAGGAAAGCAGAATTTCTATAGCACAGGAGGCCCTGTGCAGATCAGGATACCTTCAAGGAAGCTGGCAAGGGAACCTTCTCAAGGTCCAAATATGCCTCTTTTCTCAGCCAGAAGCACAAGCCAATCAGCTTCCTTGTCCTTACCAGGGTTGCAAGACTGATCACTGGATATAGTTCTTGTGTCTTTAATGGTTATGACAAAGAAGGAATTTCAGCACATGTTGCTTCTTACCTAGTGTTTTGTGACAACATCTGCACAATCTCCCTCTTCTGCACAACCACTAAAAGTACATGAGCCCTTTCTAGTTTGCACACCTTCAGGCAACCCTAAGCACCTGAAGGTATAGGCCAAGGGTGGGAATTGTGCACTTTCCTACATATTGATGGACTGCAGCTCCCAGAAGCCCAAATCAGTGCAGTGAATGGTAGAGAATGCAGGGCTTAGCCATCTGGAAGGCCATGCTTCCTACTCCTGCTGTAGGTTCAGTTGGCTACTAGATGCAGAAGTATCTCTCTGAGGAATCAGTATTCCTCACAAGCAAGGGAATATATTAATGAGGATATCCTTTGGAGCTCACCACTCCTCAGGTGATGCTGGTGTCCCTGTATCTCTTCTCTGGTTGGAGCTCTGAAGGCAGAGGCTTACAAGTTGTCAGTTTGAGGCACAGACTGCTACAGATCTGATTCTAGTCCTGAGTTTTCCTGGCTATTCATGTTCTTGTCCTGACTTCCCTTTCTGTTTGGATTACAGACAGCCTTCAGCCTTGTTTTCACTATTGATCGGGCATTAACCCTTGTTTTGCTGACTCTGTGTGCCTTCTAAAGCTGAACATTTACCTTTTGAGGGCAAGACGTTTTTGATCTCTAAGTCTCAGATCTGATCCTACCTAGCAAAATCAAGCCTCACATGTTCAGTGTCTATATACTGGGACAAACTTGTTGGCTCAGATTTGGGACTCTAAGCAATCTGGAAGCTTCTGGGTGCTACAAGTGGAAACAGAATGGCCCATTGGTTTAATCAGTTCTTACATTCAGGAGGGCCAACATCTAACATGTGTTAGAGGAAAATGCAAATTCCCCAGCTTTGCTTGTTAATACTGGCAATATGTATGCAGCTCTATTCTTGTACCTCATATACATAGCTACAAGCTACACAGTAACCTTTTCCTGCTTGTTTTCATCCTCTGAATCTTAACTACTTGCTCCATTTGTTAAAAATAGGGTGGAAAGAATGTTTACCTCAGGATGGACTGGTTAGAAGTTCTGAGAAGCTTTTGCTCATGCCTTTAGCAATGTGGCACAAGGGCAAGTTCCTACTGTGGCCAATTTTACAAAATTTATTCCTTGACTCTACGAGCACTTCTGGAACAGGACATTCTGATTTTCCTCTGCTTTGGGCTTGTGGTTTTCCATAATCAAAAAAATATGAGATAAAAAGTTGCTGGAGAACAACAAATTCAGGCTTTCAATGCCAGGAGCTGAACTGAAAATCTGGAGGCTTTGGGTATTGGGCCAACAATACTATCAGTAACCAGACTTTGCTGACCTATGGTTGACTGGTAGCCTGAGGCAATGTGTGTTGCAGTCCCAATGGGTGCTACACTTCTGAGGAGATTGAATAAGATCTCAAAGGAGTGAGAGGTAAGTATTCTACAAGTTCTTTCCTTCTCTCACTGAATTGGGCAGAAGGAAGGGCACAAAGGACAAATGTTGAAGAATTGGTAATACAAAATGAAGAGAATACCTTCTAAAATGCTTGGTGAAGAAAGAAACTGGGACATTTTTTAAAATTGCTGAAAAAGAGGTGAGATGTCCCTACTTTGCGGGACAGTGCCAATTAATTCTCTGTCATCTCACTTTTT
>CAOKZL010003723.1:0-73358 GCA_948472985.1 Iguana delicatissima | reverse complement strand
TCAGCTCTCACCTTGTGACCCTTGATGTTGACCCACCTAGAATGTAATCTAATCCCAAGACCTCATTAACCCTTGGTTTACCAGAAAAGGGAAGTATCCCCCTTTGCTAAGCCTAGATAATGGGAAGCCCCATTATCACAAACCTTCTCTTCCAAGAGGGTGACCAGCTTGCATTTGCTGCAGGTGTACCCAACGATGTCTTGTGGCAGGTGACCGCAGCAGCTCCCTTCCCCCTCCATACTTGAGAGTCTAGATAGCTGAATTAGAAAATGTAAAACTAGGCTTTGCCTTCAAAGTCCCCTGGTAAAACTCAAGTCAACTCCCCTGTTGTTCAACCTATCGAGAGAGAGGGTGCAAATGTATAGTGCTTATAGTTACTCCCTCAAGGTGCCAACCCTACCAAGGTGGCAGATTGACTCCGGATGACTTCAAGGAAGAAGCAATTAAGTCTTGCTAAGCTTTGGTAGTGAAAGTGCGTCCACCAAAGGTGCACGCCTCTGGGAGCAAATATAAAGAGCTGCTAGCTCCTCCCCCAGCTCATCAGCGAGTCAGCTAGGACTAATGTCTGCTAGCTCCTCCCCCTAGGTAGTCAGTTAGACTGTGTGCTCAGGGAGAGCACACGGCCAGAGAAAACACAAACAAACAAACAAACAAACAAACAAACAAACAAACACACACACACACACACACACACACACACACACACAGCCCCAGAAGCCTGTAAAAGACATGCAGTCAAGATGTCTTCTCAGATGCAACTCACCTTCTGCTCTCTCCTCTGAAAATGAGCTGAAGGCCACTGGGAGCATATATAATGCTTTTATAACTGCTTTTGGCAGACTCTAGCTTTACAGTCACATACTGATGAGGGGGTTTCTTACTCACATTTGATGAATCATCTTAGTCCCACTTTTCTGAAGAGGTCAAACTGAGTCGCTCCCCCATCTCACTTGCCTTGCCAAAACTGCTGGTCCAAGTGCACTGAGCTTGGGGCTTGGTGGATGGTGGTTTGGCATTCTCTCCTTTTCCTGGTTGACCTAGGCAGTGCTCGGGTGGCTTCTTCCTAGCTTCAGAAGTTTCTTTGCATTCTGGAGCAAGATGCCTCTTTTCTTCACATTTCAGGGAGTTCAACTCCTTCAGGGAGTTGACAATGTCATTCTTGTTCACTGACTGATATGCTTCGCTTTCCACCTGAAGGCTTCTTCTCAGGCTGGCTTGCAACTTACAAACATGCAGCACGCTCTCTCTCTCTGCACCTCCACTTCATTTGCCAGATTCATTCATCCCAGGAGGGTTGTGGGTTGCTCTTGGGCCAAGCAATGATCCAAAATGTCAGGCTGCAGACCCTTCTTAAAAAATTAAATCCTAGTTGCTTCAGGCCAGTCCAGAATTTTGGCAGCTAGACAATGGAATTCCTGAGTATGCTCAGCCACCCTCTCCCTTCCTTGGCAAAGTTTTCTCAGTAGGTTACTGAATGCTTCTGAAGGAAGGGATCCTCGAAACTTTCACAGAGACTGGTCATAAACAGATTCACATCCACTGTCTCTAGTTCTCTGGCATCATAAAGGGATGCCACCCACTCAGCCACCTCTCCACAAAGTCACTGGTTGATATATCTCACTTTGGCAGGGTCATTTGAGAAACTGCTCCTGTAGTCAACCATATAGTTGGAAACCATATTCAGGAAGTAAGCGAAGGTCTTTCCATTCGGAAGGGACCACAGAGGCCATCCAGTCCAACTCCCTGTATACAGGAACACACATCAAAGCATTCCCAATAGATGGCCATCCAGTCTCTGTTTAAAAACCTCCAAAGAAGGAGACTCCACCAGACTCCAAGGCAGCATATTCCACTGCCGGACAGCTCTGACCATCAAGAAGTTCTTCCTGAGGTTCAGGTGGAATCTCCTTTTCTGCAGCTTGAATCCATTGCTCCTTGTCCTAGTCTCTGGAGCAGCAGAAAACAAGGTTTTCCTTGTTTCCTTGTTGTAGGTTGCCTTCAACTCGCAGAAGGGTTGTTGCCCGAGCTGCTCACATGCAAGCCCTCTATCAGCTTGCATTTCCTGTTGCTGCTGGCCAGGGACTGCATCCTGGATGCCAGCTCCTGTGATGGGTCCTTGCCCTGCTGAAGTCCACCTCAGAACCACAGCCTGTGGCAGATTCAGGGTGAACCAGTCATTCAGTGCTGTGCGCAACACAACTATTTCTTCTTCCAAACTTTCAATCTCTTTGTCCCAGGCCTTCAACAGCTCCCAGGATATAGAATCACTGGCCCTGGTGTCTCATTACATAGATTGCCAATGTTTCTCTCACCTAATTTCTTTGCACTATAATCAGGTCCTCTCTACCTCAAACAAGGCTTCTGGCTGCCTCTGCACTTCGGTTCGGGGCCTAACAATAGGAGTTTGAGCTTCTTTAGCAGCTGCTTCCTCTTACTTCTTCGCTTCAGCATCTTATCCCTCTTGAGACGTGCTCAAGGTGTTTTGGCTTCGAAGTGCACTTTGGGGGAGTCTGAGCTCTGTCAGATCTCAAAGAACCACAGTCTCAAAGCTTCTTTTCAAAGCATTTTATTTTAGAACTGTAGTATGTAAAGATGGTTTCAGAGCTCAGACTGGCAATTAGAAAAGAGTAAGCGGTAAAGATCCCCAGCCTTCCCCCACGTTCCTTTCTCATTATCAGTCTGCAGCTGCATTCTCAGGCTGATATTAGCCTAGCATCTGCTTCAAGGCTGTTACTCTATTACTCTAATTTCCATACCAATGGTGGGAACTACTGAGTGCCTGACAACATGGCTGTCCTGGGAATCACTCCCTAACTTGGGCTCTATTGTGGGGTGAGATCCAAAGAGCTAGCAATCATGGTTAGGACACGTGCACACCACAAAAACATGGGTGTATGGAGGGTGTAATGAGCAGAACCTCCTAGCCTCACTTTTTGTGGGCTGCTTATCACTTCCGAGTTTTGTAGTTTTGTTAGGGTGGGTAGGAAGCCCCAAGCCTTTCTGTATTGTTTCTCTGCAGGGTAGCTCCCTGAGAGACTTAAGGTTAACAAGTCATGTGTGGTGCCAAACGATAGTTTGAGCAGTTTGTGTGTCATGTGTGGTGACAACTGGTTCTGGATTTAAGTTCACTCCCTAGACTTGGAAGAGGCATGCCTCAGTCCAAAAAAGCAGCAGTAACACAGGACTCAGACAGGACCCTTCTCCCTCAATCTCCGTTGCTTGGCCAAGCAGTGGCAAGTTCCATAGTGTTTGTTTTCCCCCTTGGCAGCTCTTCTTGATGAAAAACACTAAGGATTTCCCCAAAGGACCTTGGTGGTCTCCCTATCTCTGAGCGCCTGGCCTTATTTGTCTTACAGGGCTCCCATTTTCAGCTAATATTCCCCACTGTTTCATGGGAGTACTGGCATCATGGGTGGACCCCTTGTGATAATGGGGCTTCCCATTATCTAGACTTGGCTGAAAGGGGATACTTCCCTCTTCAGGTAAGCCAAGGGTTAATGGGGTGTTGAGATTAGGTTACATTTTTATTGTGGGTCAGCCTCACAGATCACAGGAGGAGAACTGCCCAATCAAAGGAAAAGAGGTGAGCATCTTTGAGATGCTTCAAGATGCTTTGCTTCGAAGGAGAAGTTATAAAAATCCTTGAGATGCCATGTGGCAGAGAGACAACAAAGGAACCTCCTGGAGATGGGATCTGTGCCAGTAGTAGGCTGCAGGCCCTTGTGGGCTGAGAAGTGATTTAGAAATACAATAGATAGAAAGATAGATAGATGGTAGATAGATAGATAGATAGATAGATAGATAGATAGATAGATAGATCAGTCTACAGCAGATATTTTGCTCTTACTATAAAATTTCTATTCTGCATCTCCTGAATGCAAGATCTTGGCCAGGGTTTTGCCAAAATGAAAGCACTTTCACTTCAAAGTAGTGAACGTCCAGTGTTGTACAAGGGTCCCCACGGAAACTTCTTGAAACATTTGCCTTCATCTTCTCAAGTTTGTTCTTACTGTTTTGTTTTTACAGTTCTGAGGTGTTAATCTTAATTCTTTAGGCTATTTAATTGTTTATTTTGACATTTTATACTCAGCCTTTGAAATTAAATTTACAGCAGATAATAAGAACAATAAGAATATCCAATAAACATGAAAAAGAAAGGAGAAACCAATAGAAAGACAGCAACAAAACCTAGATATTTTACTACTACAGCTGCAGCAGCAGCAGCAGCAGCAGCTGCAGCAGCTGCAGCAGCAGCAGCAGTTAATAGAACCCTGCCAGTTATAACAAAACAAAACTTTCCTTAACTAGTTTGTCACTAGATAGTGACAAACAGAGCTTGCAAAGTTGCCCATGCTATCTGGGGAATTCTGCATAAAAAGAATTCTGCATAAAAAGCATGGAGCAGAAGTCCACAAAGGAAGCCAATGATTCATGATTTATGATGGCCATCTGTCTTCTCCAAGAAAGGACACAGCTAGTGTAGAAGCTAAAGTTGGTCAGAAGTCTTCTATCACCAAGTTGTAAACTTTTACAACAGATTATTAATAAAATAACAAGGTTAGCAAAATCTTATGATGTCTATTGTTTGTTCAATATTGTAGAAAGGGCAACTGGCAGTTCAGAGAATCTGTTGAAGACTGGTATTGTTTTGGTGATTGTGTTGATTCTATTGTAGTTGTTATTCCAAAACTTAGGCACTATGAGGACCACCCTATGATGCCAGTACCTCCATGCCAAAATGGGGTATTAATTAGCTCAAAATCAGGAGGCTAACAAGAGGGGGCAACTTAGCAAATCCTTTTTACCAATGTTTACCAGTTCAAGCAGGAAAAATTCAGCCAGAGAGTATAATGCAAACTAAAGATGTGCTTTATTGACAATAAATTTACTCTCACACACAGCAGTTCAAACAAGCATATAATTGCACAAGAACTAACTAAGGAGAAGAGAGGAAAGTCAGATAGAGACTGCAAGGGATATGAATGATAATTACTAGATCCAGAGTGATGCGGAGAAAAGCAGTGGCTTGACTTTAGTAAAGAACTTAAGGATAGCTCTTAGTCAGGAGACAGACAGACAGAGTGGCATTCAGATCTGTGAAAGACTGCACTAGATGGAGTGGAATCAGGGGTATATGAACTCCAAAAGATAGCCTGTGGTAGTGGAGGATACGTGCAGTTCAGGTGGGGAAAAATGGCAACTGTGATGCATACAATGGACTATCAGCACACTAATTTTTGCAGTGTTTGAGTGACAAAGGTGTGATGGGTGTTGTAATAGCTGTCTATTGTGGATGCTACAAGGAAAGAAGAAGAAGTCCAGGTGCACAGGGAAGAGGTTTGAGTCAGTCAGTGTCCTGTTGGATTTCTAGCCCTTGTGTTCTCTGGGGAAACTCCAGCTTCTACTTCTACTTCAGCTTCTATTATGCACAGGAAGGGCATCTATTTGCCTGACAAATGACCTAGTTGTACCTGGAGGACGTATTAGGCTGACCAGCCTTTCATTCACAGTCAGAGTTTCCCCATCACCTGCAGGTTTGATTTTGAAATCAATGCCAATTAAAGTATGTTGCCAGTTAAATATGATGCCAATTAGATATAATGCACATCCAGACCATACCATTACTGGTAACCAGATTTGGGTCCTAACATAGTAATCAATCTGTATCCATTATTGCATCAAGCGGTCTGCTCTGTATCAATGAAAACAGCTTGTTGAACTCCAAAGAAGTGATCAAATGTTTAATATCACTACTCATGTCCTTTAATGTCTGGATCTTTTCAACACAAAGGTCTCTTCCCATTGTCAGTTGGAAAGTACTGTACAGATCTCTCTTTGTCTCCTTAATAGCTTTTCCCCAACAAGGGGGAAAAAAAACCAGCAACAGGAGCAGTGGAAAAACAAGGGGTGGATACAAGTGGAGGATGTTATCATATGATGCCTCCATAAAAGTCAATGAATGAGGCAGAACCATGTGACAAAAGCTTCATCCAGAACAACTTCTAGTACAGTTTAGGTTTTCTTCCTATTTTGTTAGCATTACTTCTTCTCAGTTGTGCATATATGGACCTTAATAAGCAAGTGGTTAGCAATCAGACTGTGTAAATTTTGCTCATCCTACAGGAAAAGGGAATTCATCTAAACATCAGGAAGAACCTCATGATGGTAAGAGCCATTCAATAGTGGAATATGCTGCCTTGAAGTGTGGTGGAGTCACCCTGTTTGGAGGTTTTTAAGCAGAGGCTGGATGGCCATTTCCTGGGAGCGCTTTGAGTGTTTGTTCCTCCATGGCAGGGGGTTGGATTCTATGAAAGGAGAATACATTATTATTAAACAATGATTAACTTTCTAAACTGATTGACTTAAAGACCGTAATAAATGAGTACAGAATGTTCAATTAATGAAGGACTTTGATGCTGTCAAAGGCCAATTAGTCTATTAGTTTGCTAACACAGATAAATCAAACTGTTCCTGTCTCCTCTTCTTTTCTAATTAAGCTCCAATTTCTTACCCTGTTAACTAGTTTCCTCCATATTTGCATACATAAGGAAGAACGCACTTCATATCCTGCTCACTATATGGCTACTATGTATTAAAAATGCTCAACCTTTAAGGGTAATATTACCCCCATGAGTATATATCATGATGAAATACCTCTGGCTTAATACTGTGCTACCCCCACAATGCCATTGACCAACTGCCATTTAAAGGAAGGCCTGTGGGTGATGAAGAGGAGAAGAAATCTATACCTTCTTGTAGCTCATCATCAGAGTTGTAGCCATGATGGCTGGGACTGAGTTGATAAAGAGTGGAAGCAGAACAAGACATGAGGCAGAAGATTAGATGACACTTCACTCTTCCGTGTACAGAAGCCAAGTGTAAAGGCAGTTGAACCATAACCACACACGCACACACAGACACGCACACACACATTACTATCTTAGAGATACAGAATCAAGGATATGACATATGCATCCAAGGCTCTCCCTGCTTTCCCTCCCTCAGCCTGAAGCAGTCTCCTCAATCAGCCTAACAGTAGTGCTGACCATGATGGGAAGGGGATACCAAAGCCCTCTACTCCAGCTAAATCTAATTCTGTATCACATTTGAGAGGTAGGTTTCTGATAAATAAAAAACTAACCTATTATGCATTTGTGCTTTACTACAGTTGCAGACGCTATACTGAGAAGGATCTAAAGCAAGATCCTCACACTCATCTTGCAGAAGAATTGGTGTTGGTGACTCAATTAGAATTAATTAATTAATTAGAATTAATTAATTAGAAGGATATTGACAAGCTGAATGTGTCCAGAGGAGGGTGACCAAAATGGTGAAGAGTCTGAAAGCCATGCTGGAGAGCTCTGGCCAAGATCTCAATCTGTCAAGGTCATTTTGAATTTTGATCCTGTCTTCTGGAGTATTAGCAACCCCATCCAATTTGGTATCATCTGCAAATTCAATCAGCATGCCCTCTATTCCTTCATCCAATTCATTGATGAAGATGTTGAATAGCACTGAATAGCACTGGGCCCAAGACAGAACCCTGTGGCACTGAATAGCACTGGGCCCAAGACAGAACCCTGTGGCACCCAACTAGCAATCAGTCAACTAATTACAAATCCACCTGACACTAGCTTTTTCTAGCCCTCATTTTTACTAGATTCTTTGTAAGAATATCACAGGGAACTTTGTCAAAGGCCTCACTAAAGTCAAGAAATGCTACATCCATAGCATTCCCTTCTTCTATCAAGCTTGTGACTCTGTCATAAAAAAATGAGATTAGTATGGCATGACTTGTTTTTTAGTAACCTATATTGACTTTTAGTGATCATAGCACTGCTTTCTAAGTAATTACAAACTATCTGCTTAATAATCTGCTCTAAAATCTTTTTGGGTATTGATGTCAGGCTGACTGGGTGATAATTATCTGCATCCTCTTTTGTTTCCCTTTTTTGAAGATGGGGACAACATTGGCCTTCCTCCAGTCTGCTGGGACTTCTGTTCTCCAAGAATTCTCAAAAATTATTGTGAGTGGCTTTGAAATTACTTCTGCCAGTTCTTTTAATATCCTTGGGTGTAATTCATCTGGCCCTGGAGACTTGAATTCATTTAGAGTAGCCAGGTATTCCTGTACTACTTCTCTACTTATTCTGTGCTGCGTTTCTGCCATTTCTCTACCTGCTCCCCATCCCCACAGTTTGAGTACTTTTTTTTCCTTTTGGGAGAAAACTGAGGCAAAAAGGGTGTTCAGTAGTTCTGCTTTTTCTCTGCTCCCTGTCTCTACTTGGCCATCTTCTCCATGCAGTAACCCTATCATTTCCTTGTTTTTCCTTTGGTGCAGGTATATCTAAAAAAGCCCTTTTTATTGTTTTTAATCTCTCTGGCAAGCCTGAGTTAATTCTGTGCCTTGGCTTTTCTGACCTTCCCTCTACATATCCTGGCTAGTTGTTTAAATTTTGCTTTGGTGATTTCCCCATTTTTCCATTTCTTTTACATGTTTCTTTTGTTACTCTGTTTTTTGGGGGTTCTTTGGGGGACACCTCGACGTGCTCTACATCAGAAAGGGAGAGGAACTTAAAGGAGCACAAGCAGTAGCGATACAAGAGGCAGGATAACCCAGTGGGGTCCTTTTACCCAGTTTTTACGGGGTCAGGCCAAGCCAAAAACCAGACAAATGTATCAAATAAATGATTTTTATTGAATGAAAAGGTTCTGACGCACCAACGCAATCACTCACTCACTCACTCACTCACTCACAGAAGACCTATTAAGAAGCAAAAGAGTGGAAAAATGGATAGGGGATATAGAGAGGGATTGTAGAGGGGTGATGCTGCATCTATCCTGAAGTCCTTGGTCCGAGAAGCAGCAAGGAAAATGTAACTCAGCAACGAAATGGCTGAGGGGATTACTCAACTAACAGAGTGATGGTCTGCTAACGTGGCAGGGAGTTCTCCAAAGAAAGTATCAAAAACTAGGACTACTTGTAGGGCAGAACATACCTTGAGGGCAAATCCTCTCCCGGGGAGGACAATAGTCATAGCAAAGGAAAGATTCTTCATCAAAGGCAACTTGGTTTGCATGATAGTTTTGTGATGTTTTGCCATTGTTTCAGGATCTTTGGTTTAAATGGTTGTAGTATAAATTTATGTAGATGGCCTCATCTCATATGATCTTTCCAGAATCACCAGTGCTCAACCTGGGGAAAACATGTTAATCCCCTCAAGTTGGCTCCTCTGTTTATTGTGGGCTTGCACAGCTTGAGATCTCCTTGGGCTATGTGACTGGGGATTTTCTTGGCCTGACCTAGTTCTCAGTCGTTCAACCATTTTGCCTATGTGCCTATCCAGGCAACCTGTCTGGCATGGCGGATCTCATTTGATATTAAAAATTGTAGTTCCCAGGATAGGGTGTACCAGTGGGGTAACACTTTTAACATTTTACTCAGCTGAGAGTTCCTTAGTCACCCATTCTGGTTTCTTTAGACACTTTCCACTTTTCCTCCTTAATGGAACAGTTTTAAATTGTGCCTTCAGTATACTCCCTTCTCTTTCAGTATTCCTGATCATGGAATTTCAGTCAGAAATTCCATAAGTTTGCATAAATCAGCTTTGTTAAAATCTGAATGCATGTCTGGCTACACTTGGCTTCCCCTTCCCACTGAATAACAAATTCCAATAGAGCATGATCACTCCCACCTAAGGATCCCACCACTTCCACCCCATTAACAAGGCCATCATTGTTGGTTAGGAGCAGATCTAAAATAGTTGATCCCTTTGTTTCCTCTTCCACCATCTGGACAATGAAAATTGTCTATAAGGCAAGTGAGGAATTTGTTGTACATTATGCTCTTGGCAGAATTTGACTTCCAACATAGATCAGAATAGTTGAAATCTCCCATTACTACTGCATCTCTCTTTTTTTTGAATGTGTGGTCATCCAGCTCCTCCATCTGCCTTGGGGGTCTGTAGTAGATCTCCACAATGACATCCCTATTGTTTCTCTCCACCTTAATTCTTACCCAGATGCTCTCAACCTGGCTTTCTAGATTTAAGTCATGGATCTCTTCATGACTGTAAACACCATTGACATATAAAGCTATTCCTCTTCCTTTCTTTGATGTGTGTTCCTGCATAGCAGGGGGTTGGACTCAATGGCCCCTGGGGTCTCTTCCAACTCTATGATTCTATGATTCTTGTTTGGTCTATTTCTCTGAAATAGGTGATACCTCAAAATTACTACATTCCAATCATGAGACTCATCCCACCAGGTTTCAGTGATTCCTATTATATCATATTTATTCTGTTGTATTAGGAGTTCTTGTTGGGATGCCTTTCATATTAACTAATAGGATATGTAGTCCAGTATAATGTAACAGAATGCTTGTAGTTAAAGAAGCCTAGGTACCAGAGACCGTTAGATAAACAATTGCTAGGAATGTGCTTGGCTCCCATGGCTTCAAGGTCTCTAGGAAACAGGGGAGGGAACGCTGTGGAATCTTAAGCTTTTGCGTCTCCTTTTGACTGGTAGTCTCCTCACTAAAGTCTTGCACCATGTACCTCACTCCAAATAAATAGTGTTTATGCACTGTACTATTTGCATGTGTGGATTCAGTTCCTGACAGAGTGAGGAGACTCCTAGCAAAATTCTAAAAGATGCTCCAAATGTCTGGAGAACAACCACTAGAAGAGGGAGCGGTTGGTGGAGACACCGAGACACAAGGTGATGAATGAGCTGAGGGAGCGGAACCTGACCCCAGCTAGCCCACGGGAGTGTGAGCTAAGGAGCGTCCAGTGATTCCTGCAACCACCCCGCTTACTGGACAAACCTGGGCTTAGGGAGAGCGTCCCAACATGGCTCACAGACAATGTCACCGTGCCACACATTGGGATATTACAACCAGTGAAACTGACCCGACGGAGCAACTCCTGGCTAAAGAAGAGGAAGTGGAGCTACCACGAGAAGAGATATCCTGATTGAGAGCTCAACTAGCTGACTGGAGGATCCTGATGCCCCAGATGGGACATGCGCAACCGCAAGTGCCAGCAGCAGTAGTACCCATTGCCACAGCACCAGCACCTCCTGGGCCAGGACCAGTGCTCCAACCTTGGCCAAGACCCTTCCAAGAGATGAAAGCCACTTATGATGGGGAACAATCTACTCTCAATTATTTCTTCAATGTGGCCTCCAACTACATGGCCGACTACGGGAACAGCTTCAATGATGATGCCACCAGAGTGAGATACATAAGCCAACACCTCAAGGACAAAGCAGCTGAGTGGGTTGCCAGTTTGTTCAACACCCGGGCTGAAGTGACAGAGGACCTTTAGCTGTTCATGCACCATCTCGGAGAGAGGTTTGAAGACCCCTTTGTACAAGAGCAAGCCAGACACCAGCTCAAGAAATTGCACCAGGGAAAAGGAACCGTTGGAAACCTGGGAATTTAGAAGATTAGTGGCAAAGGTCCCAGAATGGAAGAATGACATACTCAAGCAGTTCTTCCAGGATGGATTGAATCCCATCATCCTGGATCAGTGCCTGACTCAAGGAAACCCTGCCAGTCTTTTGGGATGGATGAAGCTAGCTGGGGAAGCAGAAAGCCTCCTGGAAAGTGTCCAACTTTCCTGCCAAAGACAAGCCCAAGAGAGTGGTTGCAAAACCCTGGGAGCTAGAAAACCCCTCTTCCTAAGCAGAGATGAAAGAAAGAAATGACTGCATGAAGGGACCTACTTCATATGTGGGAGAAGAGGCCACATCGCTAGTGATTGCCAAAATCAAAAGAAGGCTATGGAGGAAAAGCCAATAGACTCCTCCAAAAAGCTTGCAGTCCACAAAACCGACACCCTGAAAGCTCAGACCAAACACTCAGGAGGCAAACCCCTTGCTTGGGTCTGCAAGGGCGAGGACAGCCCCCAGCCAACCTCTGACTCCTACGGTGACGAATGGGCTCTGGACCAGTCAGCGAATGTAAGTACAGCCAAAACTCAGCATGTATATGTTACTGTGGTTTTACAAGCGATTAATGGAGAGTTAAGACATTGCAAAGCATTGATTGATTCAGGATGTACTACAAGCTTACTAAACCCCGTAGTGGCCAAAGAGCTTGTCGCAGAATCTGAACCCCTCAGAAGGGCCGTTTGCTTATCACAAATGGATGGCTCACAGATAGCAGGAGGTTCCATCAGGGAAAGGACCAAACCCATTCCTGTCCAGGTGGGAGGCCTCTGGGGACACTTGAAATTCCTAGTACCAAACCAAATCAGATCCCAAGTGGTCCTCTGGTTCGATTGGCTAAAGAAACATAATCCCAAGAAAGACTAGACCTGAGGCATCCTAAAACAAGCAAAAAAGGCAAAACCCACGCCAAAGAACCAAATTACACCCCCTGATGGATTATCAAAACTGAACACGGGCCATAGGCTTAGCACCAAAGAACTGCAGAAAATCCCAGAGGAGTACTGGGACCTGCAGAAACCCTTTGAAGACCACGAAACAGATAAACCTCCACTGCACAGAGACTTTGACTGTAACTAAGCGGGTAGATGGCGCCAAAATTCCCAAACCAAAAATTTACCCCATGAACAAACAGAAGCTAGAGGCCCTAAAGAAATTCTTGAACAAAACCTTGCAATGTGGCTTTATTAAGCCTTCCTCTGCCCCCATGGCAAGCCCAATATTTTTCTGGCAAAAACAGGATGGAGGAGATCCTAGACTCATCATGAATTACAATTTAATAAACCAGACAGTACTGCCTAATGCTTACCCGATTCTGCTCACAGCGGACATAATGAGCCAACTGGTTCATGGCAAAAACTTTCCAAAACTGGTCCTGAAGGAGGCTTTCCATTGGATTAGGAGGAATTCTGACAGTGAATGGCTCACTACTTTCTCTCCCCCCTTGGGAAATTATCAATGGACTGTTCTCCCTTTTGGACTGCAAGCAGGGCCCGCACTATTCCAAATGTTCCTTAACTCTGTCTTACAAGAGTTTCTGAATAACGGTGTAGCTGTTTACTTGGATGACATTTTGATTTACTCCGAAACTCTTCCTCAACACGTAAAGCTTGTTCCGCACTGTATTGCAGAGTCTCATAGACAATGACCTTGTTGTGAAACTCTCTAAGTGCAAATTTCACACTCAGAATTTTGACTACCTCGGTTATCGGATTTATAACACCCTAAACATGGACCCCTCCAAAATCGAAACAATTTTAAACTGGCCAATGTTCCCTTGATTTCTGGGGGTCCCTTGGGGGACACCCCGATGTGCTCCAAGTGATGGGGGAATGGAAACTAGCCAGAGCACGAGCAATAGCAATGCGAGAGGCAGGGTAACCTAGCGGGGTCTTTTTACCCAGTTTATATGGGGTCAGGCCAAGCAAAAAACCAAACATAAATGTCCAATAAATGATTTTATTGAATGAAAGTCTGACACAGCAACGCAATTGCTCACACTTGCCAAAACAGCTTCCCTCTGAGTTGCTCATTTCTGTCTCCTCTGTGATTGGAGAGCTGGGGGGCAACAGTGAATCTAATTCCTCTAAATCATCGCTGCTCCCCTCTCCCTCTGGCATCGATTGCAACAATTCTGTCTCAGCTTGTCTTTCAGCTGATGGAGGTGTTTCCAAGATAGTTTGCTCCATCACTGGCTCTGTTTCTGGCACAATCAATTGCTCATCAACCTCTGAGTCATCATCTATCACAATGTGGGTGAATCAGGGGTCCCCCTGTGATACCAGTGCCTCTGTGAAACAGTGGGGAATATTAGCACAAAGAAGAGGTCTGCTAGGGGAGGGTAACCTTACGAGATCTTTTACACCTATGTATACTGGTACTAATGCAGGAATACCAGCCAGAGAATCAGAGTATCTTCAAAATGTTTTATTGGGAAAATTATTAATCATATGCACACAAGATCCAGGCAGTCTTACACTCACTCAAGGCTAACTGCAGGAAAAAGGGACAAAGTTTTAGACAGCGAGAATTTAGGGCAAAGTGGATGATATTTACCAATCTAGTAGAGAAGAAATGAAACAATGTGGCTTAGACTAGGAATCCTAGGACAGTACATAGATGGGAATTGGATTGGAAGAGTGGCAACCAGCAATCAGTATACTACAAGTTGACTACTCCAGAATTGGGGTTTAAATACTCAATTTCTGTCTGAAAGGCAAAGGTGTTAATGGCTCTCCAGTAGACCAAACACTAGGGTCTAGAACAGACTAATTGTGTTAACATTAGGTAACAAAGGACTGATGGGAATCATGATAGCTCCTTGATTGCTGGGCAAGAAAAGGAATAAAGGAAGACTTTGCTGGGGAGTGGGAAGAGGTTTGAAGATAATTAGTTTAGTTTTGGACAAGGTGGATAAAAATCAATGTTTTTTTTAAAAAAATTCAAAAAATGGATTTTTACATTTAATTTAAATCAGATTTTTTTTTTATTGAAATTGGATTTTTTTAAACTAAATGCTTTTGGAGAAAAAATCTGTCTAAAGATAGTTTTCTATTTAAGATACATTATGGTCCAAAGGTTATTCATAATGAAATTGGGATTAGTTTTTAATTATTTAGCATGAGAACGTATATTCATGCAATGTTTAAATTTTTTGGTAAATGAATTCCATTAATCAGTTCACAATGTCGTGTTCTTCCAGGAGTTTCTGTAAAATTATTGGGCAATTTTTCTATGTACAGGTTTTACAACAGATGCTTGGTTTGTGTCTGCAGAGATCACAATCCCATTGTTCTTTTGCAAATCTATGTACACAGAATCAACTCTTTACCTCTTAAGTGCCAAGTTTCAAAACATTCAGTGAATAGATTATTGGGAGACTGGAAGTGGAATTGATCTGCACAAGAAGCTAAGTGTGAGGAGGGAGAGGCTAGCAGTAAAAAAGAAAGTGAAACCTTTTGAGCAGAATACTCCACATGGCTTTGGATTTTTGTGTGTGTAGCCTGAGGTTTTTCATATTATTCTTTCCCTGGAGGAGAAAACCTATAATGGCATTGGCAGCAGGCCATAAAAGAGACACAGTTTGGGAATATTTTAATGATATCTCTCTACCAAGGGGTGAGAACGGTGTGCATTCAAAATGTAAATACAAAGAAATGCACGGCCTGGTGGCCTGAATGAAACATTAGAAGTGCTGTGATGAAGACAAAGGATCTTCAGGTAGGTAAACGTTTTGATTTCATCATATTTCTTAAAGACTACCCTGAACCATAATCTATAAGCAAAATTATATTTATTATTAATTACTGTATATTACTGTTATTTTGATATAGTTGTTATGATGAAACAAAGACTTAAACAAGAAAATATTCCTTTTTGTGGCAGTACTGAGTAGCAGTGAATACAATGAGTAATACTAAATAAAGCAGAAATGGTATAAATAATAAAATAACAGCACTGAATTTTTTGTTTAGGGAAATCCACCATCATCATAAAGGATTCTGGAAACTATTTGCCTTCGAGATCACCATCCTCCTATTCTACAGTTTCAGAGTTATCTGTCCAGGTTAGTGTTTCAGTCATATCATATACATCACACATCCACAGTACATCACCTAAAAGAAAAAGAATAAAAAGTTGACTGTCCAGCAACCACCATAGATAAGTTTGTGATAAAAACCAAAAGATCAGAAAAACAGTTAATTGATGAAAAAATTGCCCTGGTTGTTTATGTGACAAATTCTTCTTTTCATCTGATTAAAAACCCATACTACATTTATATGGTTCAGTCACCAGGATACAGTCCACCCAGCAGAGCAGATGTTTCAGGGAAACTTCTCATAAAGTGTATTACAAAGAAATGGAGCAATGTGGAACATCTCTAGAGTGTAAAATTGTTAACTTAAGTCTTGATGGGTGGAGTAATGTCCACAATGATCCCATTATATGTGCTTGTATAACAACAGAGGAAGGGAATGTCTTCCTTGCAGAAGTGATTGATACATCAGGAAATGCACACACAGCAGAATACTTAAGAAGTCACAGCAAAAGCTATGATAATGTGGAAAAAAAATTCAGATGTCTAGTATGCAGTTTGGTCACAGACAATGCTGCAAATGTATCCAAGATGAGAAGAAATTTAGAAGAATAGGAAGGATATGCAAAGCTAATAACATATGGTTGTGGTGCTCATTTGCTGCACCTTCTAGCCAAAGACTTCAGTGTTCCAGAAACAAAGGCCATTTCCACACTAGACTGTTATAGTGCTATTATTCCACTTTCAACATCCTATGGAATCCTGTGGTTTACAGTTTAGGGAGGAGCCTCAAAGGCCCCTCTCTATACTGCAAACCCCAGGATTCCATAGGATGTTGAAAGTGGAATAATAGCAGCCTAGTGTGGAAATGGCCAAAAACTAATGTTAAAATTGCTAAATACCTCTGTAACAATCATTTTGCAGCAGCAGCTCTGAAAAGAATGGGTAGAGCCAAGCTAATGCTCCCACAAAATGTTAGATGGAACTCTGTAATGGACTGTTTTGAGCAGTATATCAAGAACTGACCTATTCTGATGACAGTTTGTGAACAAAATCGAGAGAAAATAGATGGCAAAGTCATGGCCAAAATCCTCAACATTGGGCTTAAGAGAAATGTTGAAGACATGCTGAGCATCTTGAAAACTATTTCTCAAGCTTTAAACAAAATGTGCAGAACAGATTGGAGAGCTGGGCCAAGGCTAACAAAATGAAATTCAACAGAGAGAAGTGTAAGGTCCTACACTTAGGTAGAAAAAAATGGAATACAGAAATATAGGATGGGGGACACGTGGCTGGATAGCAATACGTGTGAAAGGGATCTAGGAGTCTTAATAGATCACAAGCTGAACATGAGTCAACAGTGTGATGCAGCAACCAAGAAAGCCAATGCAATTCCCGGCTGCATCAATAGGAGTATGGTGTCTAGATCGAGGGAGGTACTGGTATCACTCTACTCTGCTTTGGTTAGACCTCATCTTGAATACTGTGTCCAGTTCTGGACTCCCCAATTCAAGAAGGACATGGTCAAGCTGGAGTAACTCCAGAGGAGGGCAACCAAAATGGTGAGGGGCCTGAAAGCCATGCCCTATGAGGATAGACTTAGAGAGCTGGGTATGTTTAGTCTGCAGAAGAGAAGGTTAAGAGGGGACAATGATAGCCATGTTTAAATATCTGAAGGGATGCCAAGTAGAGGAGGGAGAGGGCTTGTTTTCTGCTGCTCCAGAGACCAGGACAAGGAGCAATGGATTCAAGCTGTAGGAAAGGAGATTCCACCTGAACCTCAGGAAGAACTTCTTGACGGTCAGGGCTGTCCAGCAGTGGAATCTGCTGCCTCAGACTGTAGTAGAGTCTCCTTCTTTGGAGGTTTTTAAGCAGAGGCTGGATGGCCATCTGTTGGGAGTGCTTTGAGGGTGTTCCTGCATGACAAGGGGTTGGACTGGATGGCCCTTCTGGTCTTTTCCAACTCTACATTTCTATGATTCTATGTTTCTATGATTCAGTTAGCCCTTGTGCAAATGTATAAGTGTTTGGATGTTTTGCATGCATGAGTGATCTTTCAATAAAACACATTTCAGATTACATTTTGGAATCACTGGTTGGTTCTTTCCTACAAGATCCTGTAAACATTGGTGGAAAGATCTCTTTAGCTTACTCTCCTCTTGCAGGCTTCCTAATTTGAGCTAATTAATTACCCATTGTTATGTGGAGGTACTGGCATTGTGGGTGGACCCCTGAGTCAACCATGTTCTGAAGTCTTTCTTTAGACCTCTTCAAAAAGAGGCTGGACACCTGGGGATGCTCTAGCTGGAATTCCTGCATAAGCAAAAGGTTAGATTTGATTGCTTATGGCCATTTCTTTGATTCTAGGAGGGAAGGAAGAATGAGAAGTGCAAGCATTAGATCATAAGAAGCAAGGAAGAGATGCATTGTGAAGGCTTAGGTGAGATGAGGGAGCAAGTAGGAAGAGAGGGAGAGGAAAATGAGGGAGTGAACAGAAAGGAGTGTGAAAGGTGCAAAAAGCAAGAGAAGCAAGCATGCAGCAAGGCAAGTTACATCTTGGATGATGTTACAAGGGGAGGGAGAGACAGTGGGGGAGGGAGGGAGGGAGGGAGGGAAGGGGTGGGAGATGCAGCAGCAGAGTGCGAAGAAAAAGAAAGAGGGCAAGGCAGAGACATGAGGTATTGTAATCAAAGATGCATCAACGCTTGTATAAAGCAATTAGTGAAAGAAAAGAGTCTAGATAATGCTTGCCCTTTTTTTTCACCTCTCTGTATCTTTATTTACTCAAGTGTTTTGCTTCCTTCTTATCTGCAGAGCTCACTTCCACCTTTCCTCAAGGAGTTAGTTAATCTCTTTGTTCCTTTGTCTGAGAAGGAGCATCCACAGGGCTCCGGTCCCAATACTGGATTAGTTTATACTGTCAAACATGATATTCAGCTTTTAGGGGCTCTTCTAATCAAGTTTAGATCAACTTCTTTTGCCTATGTCCTTTCCTATCCTAAGATGGATTTTCTGATACAATAAATCTAGGTTTTCTTTTTTAATCTTACAAGAACATTCTGAATACTTACTCTCATTTCTATTACTATATCATATTGTATTAGCCCCCTTGCACCCTGCTTAATATAAGTACCAAATACTGCTACATGAGGTGAGTCCAGGCAGGGGGAAGAATGGGGGCAATTGAGGAGTAGAGTGAAGGAGGCAATAGGCAAGGCAGTTACAACAGAGGCCCTTCAGAAGGAAGAGGACGGCAAAATTCATAGCTCCAGATGGTCTGCTCCTTGACGTGGCAAGGAACCTAGAAAGACAGAGCCTAGAAAAATCAAGAGCAGATGATAGACAGAAACTTATTAAGGTGAATGCCTGATGTGAATCTTCAGATTTTGAGGAAACACAACGAATAATGATAAAGAAAAGGTAAAGGGTTTTTCAAGGACAAAGATGACAGTTATTTATCTTGTGAACATGATATGGGCACTTGAACTGTTTACTCATAGTTATGTTCCTGTAAGTTAAATGGGTCTTACATGTAAACAAATATGCATAGGAGATTTGTATAGTTATACTCGTTAGGAATATCTTTTGCTTCTTCCAAGTACATTGCAAGGAAACAAAACAGCAGTTACAAGGGTGAGATTAAGAAAGGATTTATACTGAGAAATACAACAGTGGTATTAAGGGAGGGGAAACACATCTGGTATACTGGACAGGTACTTACTTTGAAATACTTTTTTACATACAAAAAACTTTGAAATGTTCAAGGGGTAACTGTATAAAGTTTCTTGCAGCAAAACCATCGTCTACTAGGGATGTGCTTCAAATTGCTTGTTCTTGCAGGGGAGAATGAATAATTTAGTCACTTTTCTCCCTGCTGCAGACACATCTTTGAATACTGTGCAGTATTCAAAGACATCCTTGCGAAAAGGAGAACGTTTTCACCCTTATAGCAGTGATCCTTCTGTTACCCCACTGGCATACCTTATTCCAAGGAATATAAATTTGATACCTAATATGCCTGCCATGCCAGAGAGGTTGTCTGAATGGGTACGTAGACAAGGAGGTCGAACAGCCAGGAAAATCCCCAGTCACGTTCTCCTAGGGGACCTCAGCATAAACATGTCTGCATGGACGAAAGGTTTTCAGCCAACCTGAGTGGATTTTTGGGTTTTCCTCAGGTTGAACGACTCTGACGTTAGTAAACCCTGCATGGCATCTGCATAAGCCAATTGTGCAAACTGCTAAGTTGCTATTGTGTGGCATTTCTCCCTTTGTTTTGGTCATTGTTCTTCCCAGTAGAGGGCCTGCCCTCAAGGTACGTGCTGCCCTATAAGTAGTCCCAGTTTTTGAGGATCTCTTTGGAGAACTCCCTGCCACACTAGCAAACTGGCACTCTGTTAGTTGAGTGATCCCCTCATTCGCTTCTCTTCGCTGAGCTCTGTTCTTCTCGCCACTTCCCAGACTGAAGACTTCAGGGTAGGTGCAGTATCACTGCCTTCACTTCTCCACTGAATCCCCTATCAATTTTCACCTCTTTCCTTTTTCAATAGGCCTCGTGTGCATGAGTGAGTGAGTTCATTGGTGCATGAGAATACATTTATCTCTAAAGCCCAGTTATTGGTATGTTTGTCTGACTTTTCACTTGGTTTGACCCTGTAAAAATTGGGTAAAAGATCCTACTGGGTTATCCTGCCCCTCGTTTGGCTACAGCCAGTGCTCTGGTAATTTCTCCAACCTTTGCATTTTGGAGTGAATCAAGGTGTCCCGCAAGGGACGCCCAGAAGTCAGAGTAACACTCCCTGGCTGTTTGCTGCCCCTATACATGGCCACTGCAGTGCCTGGGGGAGGGGGTTAGTTAAGAAAGGATCACAGTCAGTGCCTCTTACCTCCTGACATAGACAGTGGTAACAGTCCTTCTCACATGACTGTCCCCTGCCTCTCCCCTGGCACAGCTACTGTAATTTTTTTTAAAAAAAATGAAGGCAAACATTTTTACAATGAAAATGCCACTGGAAGTGGCTGTGTATGACAAAATGCTAATATTACTGTTCTTCTTCTTTAATTTGTATCAAATGATGTTTCTGGAATCAAGTTGCATTAATGGAGGATATGGTTTAGCAAGATCCACTAGATAACATACACCTGAAGTGCTGTGCCTAACAGGGGAAGCTTTCCCTGTCAAGCATGTGGGCTGCCTGATACACAAGAGTCCATATGAGCCAGGATTGGGTTCCGTGAAGTGTCCTCTCAGAAACAGAGCAGCCACAGCAGGTCCTGAGGCTACAGGAGAATCACATGCTTTGGTGGAGCCAGGGGGTGAGCGTGTTTCAACCCCCCCATAGACATTACATTTTCAGTATCTGGACCTATTGTATGTATATAATTTGCTTTTCTATATTCTTGCTTAAGGAAGACAAGAAGTCCTTTCCTTGCTGCAGCTGTACTTTGCCTATAGTCTTAGAGCTTTCTTGCATTTGTATTTAAAAAGACAGTACTTCTTTTTTGGGGATTGCTACTGGCATTATAGGAGAATAAAGCTAAGTATTTCTTTTTTTTTCTTTTTCTTTTCTTATTTATTTACTTCTGTCTTGGGATTATGTACCATTTTTATGTACTCAGATTTTTGAAACATTTTGAATTTGGATGTGGATTATGGAACTTTTCTCCTCTTTTAAAGGACTGATCACCTTTCTTCTGATGTTTCACAGTCTGCACTATCTGGCTATTACTTTGTGCTTTTGATATCAATCATAGTACTGGACTTATACTAACTGTTTTTAATTCTGAGGCAATCATATTGGATATAACGAAGATAGAATTGTTAAAATTACTTGCTCAGTCTGTTTGATGTGCAATGTTGCATTAATTTTAACACCTCTGGGAAAGTTTATATAAGCTCCCCTGTTATCTAATGTTTTGAGTATATGGCCGTATTGTTTAGGAATGCAATTTACATGGACTGTGACATTCATACTAGAAATGACCTAGAAAGGTCTGAAGATGTACCTGAGTATTTTTTACATTTTTTTTGGCTGAATATAGACAAACTAATATATCTACTCAAAAAACGTTTGAAGTATCTACAGAACAACTGTCATAACTGTCACAAAAGCTTAAAGGTAGTGTAGATAAAGACGAGGAGCTTAAAATGCAACAGATGGCTGAAATGACATGCTGGCAGTTTGAAGGAAAAGAAGATATAACACAATCTTTGCAAGACCTGACTTCTGACTTGGAAATCATATCTAAACATGTTGAGATAGATGCCTAGTAAGACATGGTGAGTGTCAACACAGTTGACTTTGGAAAATTGATGTTACTGCAAAATGTGGGTGACTCAGGGGTCCACCTGCCATGCCAGTACTCCATCTGACAATGGAGAATTAATTAGGTCAATTGGGAGGTCTGCAACAGGGGTAACCAAGGTCATTGGAAACAACTTGAAAGCACACACACAGAGTAAATTCTATGACCAAGAAAACATTTGAACTTGAATCTTCTTGCTCCAGTTCCATCGCTTACTTCATATTGATTCTCTCAGGTCAGTTGTTACTATAAAAATATACTAAGATTGAAATATAGTGAATTTCCATGTGTCTAATATGCAGAATTAGAATGTGAATTAGAATGATTTGCATAAGTAGAATAATTTGCATTATACGTGAAATAGATGCCCAGATTTGAGGAACTGAAATAGGGTGACCCTACTTCCAACCAAACTTGACCACAGATCCTCTTGTTTTATAAGTTAAATCCTGCCCTTACTGGTCAGCCTTACCTTCTGCAATGGGCGTAGGAAGCTTGGTAGGGAATTGAGCCGATAATATATTATTTCTTTTGCAAAACTTTCAGAGGAGGAGGTGACATTCTTAAAACATTCATTTGAGAGAAAAGTTTAACATACTTCCTACATCCAGTGTGATACAGAGGCACTCAATTTGAGAGAAAACAGTATGAGTAAAAAATAGCTGCAACACTTCAGAGGCTTGTTGGCAATGAAAGGTTATGTAAGTAGTCAAACACAGACCTTGGATTTCAGAAAAGCTGATTTTTAACAAGCTCAGGGTAATACGGAATCCCATGCCTAGAGATGATACAGGAAAAAGAGGGAATGGTCTTGTTTTCCACTGCTCTGCAGAAACTAGGACAAGGAGCAATGGATTCAAACTAAAGGAAAAGAGATTCCACTTGAACTTTAGGAAGAACTTCCTAGCAGTCAGAGCTTCCAGAAGTGGAATATGCTGCCTCGGAGTGTGGTGGACTCTTCTGTTTTGGAGATTTTGAAACAGAGGCTGGATGGCCATCTGTTCGGAGTGCTTTGATGTATGTTCCTACATGGCAGGGGGTTGGACTCGATGGCCCCTGTGGTCTCTTCCAGCAAGGATGGAAGTTCCTGAAGAAGGGGTTACAGAAACCACAATCACAAACAATCCCAAGGAAGAATACAAAAATCCAACCTGAAAAATCCAATGTGACTGTACAGTAAATTCAAGCAGGAACTGGAAAAAAAATAATATATAAATAATGGGAAAAGGACGAATCACCAAGGAAAAGTACAGAGGTCTGGCCCAAGCTTGCAGTTATAGCATAAGGTAAGCTAATGTGCAAAATGAGCTGAGACTGGCTAAGCATGCAGGGAGCAATAAAAAGGGGTTTTCCAGAAAATTGCAGAGAATGCTCAGCAAAAATAATAAAATTCTGACAGATCACAACAGAAAGGCAGAACTGCTTAATACCTATTTTGCTTCAGATTTCTTCCAAAAAGAGACCTTTGTGCTCCATGCACTACCAGAGATTTTGGCAAGGAATCTCAATTGCAAATCAGAATTGACAAACAGATAGTAAGGAATCACCTCATTAAAATAAACGAGTTCAAATCTGCAGGGCTAAATGACCTTGCATCCAAGAGTACTAAAGGAACTTTATGCTCTGAACCATTTGCCATCATTTTTGAGAAATCATGGAGAACAAGTGAGGTCGAGATGACTGGAAAATATCAAACATTGTCTCATTCCCTAAGAGAAGAAAAAAAGAAATCTGGGGTGCTACTGTTCCCCCAAAACGTGGGTGACTCAGGGCTCCATCTGCAATGCCATTGCCCCCATTAAATGGTGGTGAATATTAGCTCAAAGAGGAGGCCTGCAAGAGAAGGATAAACTTACAAGATATAAAGTCGAAGGCTTACAAGATCTTTTACGTTTATGTGTAGAACCAGCCAGAGATCCAAAAGTAAAATTATTTGTTTTATTTAGGGAACTGCAATCACACACACAAGCCCCAAACAGCCATGCTATTACACAAGGCTAACTGAAGGAAAAGGCAGGAAAGCTAGCAAGATTTTGGGGGCGGACATGAGCGATATTTACCAATCCAGAAGAAAAGTGAAGAAGCCATGTGGCTTAGATAATTAGTCCAAGGGCAGCCCATAAATGGGAATCAGAGTGGCAGAGTGACAACCAGGAATTGGTGTACTGCAAGCAGGCTAGCCCAAAACTGGGCTCTAAATATTCTATTTCTGCCTGGAGAGTGAAAGTACTAATGATTCCTTGGCAGAGTAAACAATCGAGTCCAGAGAGTGGACAATGGAGTCTGGAATAGAATAATGATCTTAGCATGAGGTGACAAAGGACTAATGGGAGTCCTGATAACTCCTTGATTGCTGGACAGGTGCAGGGACAAAAGGGAAGTTAGTTGTTCAGAGGAAAAGGTACAAGATATCCTGACTATGACCTGGCTATACCTTGAGGTCTTTCCTGACCTGGTTTTGCAATGCATATGTTCAGTCAGCTTTTCCTCTTAGCCAGCATGGCCATGCAGCTAAAGCAGAGTATAATTTATATTTATGCAAATTAGTATATTTTGCCAATCAAACCATATCAAAGTGTGGGAGTGTACAGCCTACTAAAACTCCCCCCCCAAAAATGGAACTCTGGTGTTGGAGCCACAGAGTTTCATTTTTCCAGGAGGGTATTGTGCACTTACAATTTGTTGGCTTGGAGGATAGGAGACATGGGGCGACAAGAAATGAAACATAGGAAGGAGGGTTAGGGAGAAGTGCTATCTTACTTCCATCGGTTTTGTCAGCTAATAGCTTGGTTGTGGGGGAAATCTAACAAAAGTGTGTGTCTTCTTTCAAAAAGTTGGAAAAGAGAGAGAAATGTAGAGAAGGAAAGTACATTCAACACCACACACACACACACAATATACACAAAGCAGAGATGTCATTCTAGCAATTGGAAGTCAGGTTAATGGAACAATAGTGTCCAAAATAGGCAGCACTCCTTCAAGAAGCACTGGGGAAAAGTTGTCAGGGATTCAGCAGGGAACCCTGGGAAAATGTTCAGCCCACTGCTAAATGTTGTATCATGCTCCAGCTGTGTGTGATTGCAGTACATTGCATCAGAAAATGGAGTGGAGTGCAAAAGGTACAGGGTGGTGTGCAAACCCTCTACCTGATTGGTTGTAGATATGTACATAAGGAAACAATCCCCAGTCTGTATTGTCTGCTGACCAAACCCAGTGCCTGACTCAAGCTTTTGTTTGTCTACTCTATGTTTTGTATATAACGGAACCTTGATGATAAAGTGCCTCCTGTTTGGAAGAAACTCCTCTGTGTGTGAGTATCCTTATTGGGGAAAAGGTTGCTGCTGTTGACTCCCTGAAATCTGGTTTTTCCACTGCGTTTCCATGGGGCTGAAACTCCTATCATCCCCCAACAGTGGTTATGGACCCAGGCCCAGAGTTCACAGCATCCAGTGCACACCTGTAGTTGATTTTCTCCTGGATACTGGGACTGTAACTGTCTGCCTGATTCTGGTGCTTGAGGAATCTGTTTTTGGCAGAGAGACAGTTAATTTTTAGTCCAGTGCTGTTCAAGGACACTTTGGAGGAGGCCAGCCAGCTGCGTTCCTGTGTTTTGTCTTTACAAAGGCAGTAGAATGACTGAAACAAGCTTTGTGCGTTTTGAGAGACTAAATGACACTAATTATCAAAGTTGGCAGATTTATGTGAAAGCATTTCTGACTAAGGAGACTTTGTGGCATGTTTTGCAGAGTGAGAGACGGCCCCTGGCCGGTGCATCGGCTGCCAAGATAGCAGTGTTCCATGTTGCTGATGAAAAAGCCAAAGCAGTTATCTTGCTTACTTTAAGTCCTTCGCAGTTGATTCACACTGCTGCAGCAGACACAGTATATCAGCTCTGGGGGTTCTGAAGTGTGTGCATCAATCTTCCTCGTGTTTGTCCAAAATGCTTTGGACGAAAAGACTGTATAACACAAAATTATGTCCCGGACGCTGTGTAAAAGAGCACCTCATGCTGATGAAACAGCTGTTTCAGGAGGTTGCCAATAGAGACGTAAACATCGCAGAAGTCCAGAAAAGTTTTATTCTGCAGGGAAGTCTCACTAAGGAGCGGGACTATTTGATGTACAGCTTGCAGGGTGTGCATGAGGAAGATTTGACCATAGACCTGGTAACTGGGAGGATTTTGGAGGAAGTCCAACGTAAGCAGTTTGACTCCAGACTGCAGTCAGAGGGGAGAATAGCCAGTCGCAGTCGCCAGGAGGGAGAGGCAGCTCCAGAAGAGGCATCTGACCTGGAAGAAGGAGTGTGCAGCTTCACCAGACACTGCTACAGATGCAAGAGAGTTGGATATCTCCAGAAGGACTGCAGAATGCCAGCACTGAGCAGAGGGAAGAAGACAGCCCAGAAGCGGAGGGGCGTGTCATCACAGGCTGAAGGCCATGTGTTTGTGGCAAAAGAACAGTCTGAGAGTGGTGTGTGGTTGCTAGACAGTGGTTCACATGGTGAACAAGTTAAAGCTGTTGAGTAATGTTACAAATGCAAACATAACAGCAATTTCCCTTGCAGATGGGGCACCCAGGAAGGTGCAGAAGATGGGTACTGCGCATGTGCCATGCTTTGGAAAACAATTCAATAATGTGTTGTGCATTACAAACTTGCAAAACTGCATATTGAGTGTCTTCCAACTCACTAGTGATGGTTACAAGGTTGTGTTTGAGGGGGAGAAATGTATTATAACTGCAAATGGTGTATTTTGTGCAAAAGGGGTGAAAAAGCAGGGACTGTATCACATGTTGCCCAAGGGAAAAGTGGCAAATGTTAACCCTTTGTGTAACAAGCCCCTACATGAAAAATGTATTCATTACTTCCACAGAGTAATGGGCCATGTCAGCTACAAAGGTTTGCAAGAGTTGGCAAAGGTATGCCCTGGGTTAGAGGTCAGAAATTGCCCTAAGTTCCTAGAGTGCTCTGTGTGTAAAAAGGTAAAGATGAAGACGTTCCCCATTGCCAAAAAGAGCAAGTGCCATTTGAGGTTGTTCATGCAGATTTGGCAGGTCCATTTAAGCCAACTGCTGGACAAAATAGGTTTTTCCTGGTAATTGTAGACAGGCACACCAGGTTCTCCTATGTCTATCTGCTGAAAGAGAAGAGCCAAGGAGCAGATAAGTTCCAAGAGTGGGTGAATGCTGTTGAGAGGGAATTTCCTTACAAAGTAGCTAGTCTTGTGTCAGATAGCCTGCAAGCCTGGTTGCGTAAGAAAGGCATAAGGCATAAAACCACCAACCCCGTATCTCCCGGGGAAGATGGTCTTGCAGAAAGAAGAATTGAGTTGTTAAAACAAATGAAGGATTGTATGATGGAGGATGCCCAAGCCCCAGCAGGACTTTGGGGAGAAGCACTTTTGGCTGCAAACTACCATTTAAATAGGATGTGGAGTTCCAGTGTGAAGCAGACTCCATACTACCTATTGTATGGTAGAGCGCCAAACCTGAAGCATGTACATGTTTTGAGTCAGTTTGCTAGTATGTATGTTCCCCCAAGTTTCAGAAAGTCTGGAGAGGAGAAATCTAGACAGTTATACTTTGTGGGATATGAAGGTAACAAATATAGATTTCTACACCATGCTGGAAAATAGTGTATTCTAGGAGTGCAAATTTTGAAACCCATGCAGGTTGGGATAGACTGCACTGTAATCAAGAGGTTTTGATTCCCCTGGGTAAAAGTATGAAAAGTATTCCTGAAATTCCTGAAAATGGAAGGGCAGTGATGTCTGATGATGAAAAGGACAGTATTCCCGATACACATGAAAGCTCTGAAAATGGAGGGGCGGTGATGGATGATGATGAAAAGGAAAGTACTGAGGAAAGTACCGAGGATGAAAAGCCTAACGTCTCACAAGACATCACACCAAGAAGCTCAACACCGCCACCTAGTGTTAAACCTGTGTTTTTGGTCAAAAGAGAGCCTCCCACTGAGTTCAGCACTAGTACCAACAGTGGTTCCAGTAGAAGTGAGTCAGGAAGTACTCAACTTGCTGAGTCAGGAAGTACTGTTATGCTTATCCCTAGAAGGTCTTCAAAGGGAGGATATTTTGTTGTCCAATGTGGCTGAGGCAGAAAAGCTAAGTATAGGACTAAGTACAGTAGTAAGTAGGACACTGGGGTACGTTACCAAAATGTGAGGCAAATGATCCAAGATAGGATTTGTATTTGCGGTATTGTCCATCTGAACACAATACTGCGGATTTGCTCACAAAGGCCCTTCCAGTAGCAAGCCATGAGAAGTTGGCAGGTAAACTGGGCCTTGCCACCAGAATGTAAGGTGGAAGATGAATTGTACCCTTGACTTTATGTACTGTATGTATTATGTAACATGTATTGTATCACCATGTACGTATTGGTGAAAATATCCTACATAGTGGCCTGGCCATTTTGGAGGGATTGTCAGGTATTCAGCAGGGAACCCTAGGAAAATGTCCAGCCCACTGCTAAATGTTGCATCATGCTCCAGCTGTGTGTGATTGCAGTACATTGCATCAGAAAATGGAGTGGGGTGCAAAAGGTACAGGGTTGTAGATATGTACATAAGGAAACAATCCCCAGTCTGTATTGTCTGTTGACCAAACCCGGTGCCTGGCGCAAGCTTTTGTTTGTCTATTCTATGTTTTGTATATAATGGAACCTTGATGATAAAATGCCTCCTGTTTGGAAGAAACTCCTCTGTGTGTGAGTATCCTTATTGGGGGAAAAAGGGTTTCTGCTGTTGACTCCCTGAAATCTGTTTTTTCCACTGCATTTCCATGGGGCTGAAACTCCTATCATCCCCCAACAAAAGTCCCACATAGATGAATCATGTTCAGGTGGCTCTGATTTGAAAGAGTCCAGTGTATCGGAAAGATAGAAGATTCCTCCCCTCTCCCCCGAGTCCAGACAAATTTATGAAATGTAGTTTATTGCATAGTAAGAGAATTGAATTGAGGGTTACACACACACATACACACACACACCAGTATCTGGAGCAATCAGGGTGCAGTGAAGAGGGGTAGAACAGCAATCTTTGGCCTTTGGGGCTTTCTGGGATCAGTGGTCACCTTGCATGTTGAAGCAGCAAATGCCAGTGGCAGGCTGTTCTTGCATAGATAGTAGACTGCGCAGACATCTTTTGGGTGGTTTGGAGTTCTAAGTGAAGTTGATGGTGTTTCTGTATTTTCAGGGAATAAGCTTAAAGTGGTTAGCCATGGGACCCCTGATGTCAGGAGACATATGTGTTTATTGTTTAGATTAGCATAGCAAGGGATCATCAGAAGGGTGTTAGCTATCTACTAGGATTTACACATGAAGGACATTCCTTCCGGCTAGAGTTTCCCAGGAATAAGTAGATCAGATAAGACTCATGGTGATTTATGGCCGCCAAGGCTTTGATGGTTTGGTCTGTGAAGTTAAACGTTTAAGTGTAAAGTGAGGGAAACAAATCCCATTTGCGATCTTTTAAGTTTGAAGACAGCATCACCGCTCTGCTTTCAATAAAACTACTTCTAGTTTATTGAACATGTCTGTGAGTGAATCTGTTCCTGACACCTCCGGCTGAAGCTGAGAGCTGTGTCACTCAGAAGCGCTGATGCCTTATGGAAACTCAGGCTGCTGCTCCTTATGGGCAGGCAACCCTAGAAGAGAAAACCAATGCTTGGGGACCAAAAACACAAGAGACATGAGAAAGACGGGGAGACACTTGGTATACCATCTTGCCAGTTCCCCAGGATGCCATATCTACAAACATCCTCTGTCGGAGTCCCGGAAAAACTGGAGAATTTCAGTTGAGGCAGGCCAGTTCTCCAGAGTGGAGATGAATGTCTTCTCCAACATGTAGAAGTGGTACCCAGCAGAACAGTCAAGGGAGGCTTGGTTTCTAGTGGGAGTCCAGACTTGTTTCAGCCAGATCTTCCTTGTTACTCTTGTGCAATTTTCCAGATGTCCCTGCCATCTGAGTTTGACTGCCATTATAGACTCTGGTGACAACACTCTGCCTCACCTTGGGGCTCTCTGTGTGGAGTCCTTGGGATCTTCTGGTCCAAAAAGCCAGTTAAAGAAAAGACTGGGCTTTGGCAGCTTTGGCCAATCCACCAAGAGCTCTCAATCTTTGGAGCTGGCAGTGCATCCAATATGCTAAACAAGCATGACAGAAAACCAACAGAATTTGAAATGCAAGGATAACAACAGTTGGATGAAGCATGACATTAAAGACTCCCATCATTTTGGAGGACCTTCCAAGGAGGGACTCCCACTATGAATAGTTTCTAGTGGATGCTGTCTTTTGGGAAAGGTTTGCAATGGCCTCACCATTGTGAGACACAACCTGTGTGGTGTTGTCTCCAGCTGCCTTGATTTTTAATTAACTGTTTCTTGAAGTCAGGGTGAGTAAGGAATTGGTGTAAGATGTGTAGGTTGAGGCCAAAGAACATTGGGTTGACTGATTGGTATAGTGAAAGGGACAGGACTATTTCTGCCTAGTCCAGATGGGGACTGAATAAATGATGTTACAACAACTGATGGTGGTGACATTGCAGAAACAGTGCATGTCACATTTCAGAAACAGTGATGTATGGTGGACACCATTGGCTGAATTAGGTAACCACTTATGGTGATAGTGTGGCAGGTTGTCCTTTCGCATACACATTCCTTTCCTGTATAGACAATTGCTGAATTGGTGTTATGGGTCAATTCATAGGTGCACTGATCATCCTTGCCCTTAAGGGGCATCAAACAGGGATGATGGGGTTGGGGTATTAGAACAGAACAAATTATACAGGAATCTGTTAGCAAGTATCTAGAGGGCAACACAGTGATTAGTAAGAGTCAGGGTGGGTTTCTCAAGGACAAACCCTGCCAAACTAATCTGATAACTTTTTCAATTGAGTTTAGTATATGGTGAGAATGTTGGATTTCAGAAAAGGATTTGATATTGTCCCCCATAATATTTTTATTAACAGACTGATTAAATATGGAATAGATGGCAAAACTGTCAGATGGACCCATAACTGATTGGAAAACCATGTTCAAAGAGGCAGCAGCAGCAGCAGTTTTGCTTCAAACTGGAAAAAAGTCTTGTACAGAGTGCTGTTACTGTGATTGTCTAGCCTGAGCCCAAGGTCTACAATTTCATATTGGTTATGGTTAATATTTCCACGTGGCACTCCATAAGTTGAACTCCACATGTCAGAAAGGGTCACGGAGAGCCTGTGTAGGCAGGCATGGCCGCATGGCCTTAATTATGCAAGGTAGGTCTAGGCCAGTAAACAACTTTTGTCACACAGTCAGTAGTGCCCTCCAGACATGGCCTATCATTAAGCCAAAGAAAGGGGCTTCAGTCCCAAACCGACAGCTTGACGGGATTAGCGCTTCCGTCTATACAGCCTCTAAGCGCTCCCTCATTTACATACTGTTCCAACAATTGGCAGGGCTGGCTAAAGCCCATCAATTCTGATTTTGACCTTTCGGAGGCTTTGTCTCCACTCCAACTCCTATTGTTCTCCTCAGGAGAAGGCTAACCTCCAGGTACAATCTTCCCTATAAAAACCCCAAGTTTGAGCTTGCATCCTGAACTGCTGCCACTCTGTCTGGCGAGCCTCCCCTCAGCCTCCACGTACTGAGCTACTACAAACCCCAGCATCGTTCTCTATCTCTCTATTCCCGGACTGCAGGATCAGGTGGAGTATCACCCCAGAAATCCTCTCAAAACCCCTATCAATTTTCCTCACTTTTTGCTTCCATAGTTCTTGGATGAGTACGTGACTGCGTGTGTCATTGTTTGCTTAATTAAGGAAAGCTTAAAAAAAATCTTTAAATTGAACAACTTGCCTAGTTCTTGGTGCAGCCCGACCCCGTATACATAGGGTTCCAGGATCCTGCTAAGTTACCCTGCTTTTCACATTGCCAACCAGTGCTCTGAGCTAATTCCTAATTCCTCATATTTTGAGCACATTGAGATCTCCCGTCCCAGGACCCCCAGAAATCAGGGTAACAGAGCCTCAAGGCTCTGTCCTGAGGAAATATTGAGGGAGCTGGACATGTTCAGCCTGATGAAGGGTGGCATGATTGCACTGTTTAAATATCTCAAGAAACGTCACAGAAAAGAGGGTGCAGGATTGTTCTCTACTTCTCCAGAGAGTGGAATCTGGCCTAATGGTTTTAAGTTACAAGAGGGTAGACAGTAAGAGCTGCTTGACAATGGAATGATTTACCAGAGAGGTGGTAGAGTCTCTTTCTCTGTACATCTTCAGAAAGAGGTTGGACAACTACCTGCTCAGGATCCTCTTGCTGGATTTCTTGCATGGAGCAGGGGGTGGACTTGATGATCTTTCTATGTTCTGTGATCCATGAATCAAAGAAGCTCCCTTTTTTGCACAAAAGCTTTTTTTTTTTTAGTAGCCAAGAAGGCCTGGACTGCTACACACCCTTTGGTCTGTACTGAAGCAATTCAGAAGGACAGGCAGGGATGGTATCGTATTTAGTTGGGGGTGGGGGGAAGAGGCTTGTGATTCCTGGCATTCTGTCAGAGCAAACTTTCTAGTTCTCCTTGATGACTTTGATGTTATAAAGCTGGACATCCTCATGTCTATGTGAATCATTGTCAATGTTATTACATATTCATAATGGCCTAAATATAGTCAGAGAAATGGGACTGGCGGGCAGAATCCTCCAGATGGTCATAGCAGCTGACTTCTCTATCAAAATGAAATGGCACTACCACCAACCCTACTCCCTGCAGGGTAAAGAAAACCATAGTCCTCCTCTCCCAGAATGGCATTAAATCCAGCCATAGATGTAGTTATAATTTTAGCCCACTCTCCCAATGGCTGTATTCAAATTAGATTCCATGAAACCCAAACTTACTATGTATTTACTTACTTGCTTGCTTGTTTGCTTGCTTGCTTGCTTGCTTGCTTTGGGTTTTATATTATCTGTAGCTTCCGGCTCCTGCAGCTTTGTCAACTAGTCTCTTTCTCTCCACTGCCCTTGTGGCTTCCTTCCAGTGCCAAAGCCTTGAAGCCATGTTTTTCATTAGATGAGAAGGTTAATGACTTCAATTATGTAAAGGGAAGTGACTAAATGATTCTAAATAAAACCTTTTTTCTTTGCTTATGAAGGGGTGGGGGGAAATGGAGAGGGAAGAAAGCTGAAGAGAACCTTTTTGAAAAAAATACTCAAAATATCTGAATTAGGAATAGCTGGTAGCTGGAATTAGGAATAGCTAATAAAACACACTACGAGTCCTATTGGAAGAATTTATCTTCAGACTGTTCTTCCTCCTCTCCAAGAAGGAATCTACTTATGTTGCCATGTCCTCTATATTTTCTTCACTGGAAGATTTTCCCCATAAAATGAAAGGTCATACATGACTGAGTTCAACTTGATTACCTCTTCTTGAGGTGAGAGGTACCTCCCACATCAGGTTCATAAAGTGATAGAACCATAGAGCTGAAAGAAACTGTAAGAGCCATCTAGTCCACCCCCTTGCCATTTAGGAATACACAACTAAAGCACTACCAAAAGATGCCCACTGAACCTCAGTTTAAAGACTTCCAAAGAAGAATTGACCACCCCCTACGGCACGCTATTCTTCTGTTGAACACCTATTACTATGTTTTTCCTAATTATTAGTAGAATCTCTTTTCTTGCAATCGGAATCCATTGCTTCATGTTCTAGCCTCTGGAGCAGCAGAAAATAAGCTTGATCTATCTTCTACATGACATTTTTTCAAATATTTACATAAGACTACGTGTTACTTCTCTATCTTGTCTTCTCCAAGTTAAATATACCCTCCTCGCTAAGCCTATCCTCATAGATCTTGGTTTCTAGACCTTTGATCATTTTGGTCACTCTTCTCTGGACGTTTTCCAGTTTGTCAATATCTTTCCAGAACTATGATGCCCAGAACTAGATACAGCATTTCAGGTGAAGTAAGCCACAATGTTCATGATCACCAGATCGCTGAACTTAGCCAGTAGCTAACCACCAAGGAGGCAGTGATTGCCACCATTTGCCCCAAAGTTGCGCTCCCTTTCCCAGTGCACTCCCTGGAAGAATCCCTTTGTTACCCTGCTTGCTAGGGGGCTCCCTTAAAGGATTCCCAAAATCTGTCGAAATTGTGGGGAAAATCAGCTCAGAGAATTGCATTAGCTTTACAAGAGGGAGGGTAACTGCAGGACCTTGTAACCCAGATTTTACAGAGTCAGACCAAGCCAAGAACTAGGCAGGTTGTTCAGTTTAAAGATTTTATTAAACCCTCAGTAATTAAAGCAAATAACAACAAACACCCTCACGCATTCATTCAAGAGCTAAAGAAAAAGAAAGTAAGGAAAATTGATAGGGATTTTGTTTGGGGGGGGGGTTCTAAGGCAATACTCTATCTTGATCTGATGCCCTAGGGAGCCAAAGTTGAAAAACTGGAGATTCAAAGCGATGAAACTCAGAATGGGGGAAAGAGTGGGGGTGAGGCAAGACAAACTGACAGGGATTCAGGAGGAAAATGTGAACGAATCCACGAACAGATAAAAACATGGGGTTTTTATAGAAAAAATATTCCTGGAGGGCTGGTTCTCTCCCTGGGAAAACAATAGTACAGGAGGCTAGATCAAAAGCCTTCAATGACAAACATCTCCGGCTGAATGTTTTCTCAGTCCTTTGTGAATGATACTGCCCAAGTGAGACAAAAGGCACAGGTAGAGTGGAAATTGCCCACATTAGGCAGGCTGATTGTGATTCTATTGAGCTACCATATCAGTGCAAAAAGGCCCTTTGTCTGTTTGATAGTCAGAATGTCTTCCAGGGATCCCTGGCTATGTGACAGATTGAGTCTGAGTCACTTTGGCTTGACCAAAGTTTTAACTTCCGCCTTTCAGCTTGCCTGCCTGCGTGCACTTTCAGTGACCCTGTCAGACACATGGAATGATTTTTAATATTAGCCATGTGGAGATATCAATTTGATGTGATAAATTAATAAGTTGTAGACCCTGGGAGAGAGAGCTGTTGGCCATACTTACACCTTCCAGAGGAAACTTTCCTCACACACCCTACAATCCTGACTGGGAAGACCCAGCCCCACTTCATCAAGTCAAGACCAGATCAGTCCTGAGGTACAGAGCTGATGCTTCCAATGAAGCTGAGGAAGTCCAGGAAGTTGAGACCTATATTTCCTGGAAAGCTACCAAGGCTAGAGTGACCAGTTAGGCCTCTTGAACCGAGACATGGGCATCATGTGTCTGATCACCATTGCCCATTCTGACACCACTGCCAGTAGTCAGGATCTGACCCAACTGGCATGACTGTGCATGACTCAGGCAGATTTACCCACTCTGGAATCAGCAGTAGTGGTGTGCAATTTGGTCCTACTGGACACATACTCCTAGATGTGGGAGATTGTCCAGATCTTGTGGCCAGATCAAACTGCCAATGCCCCCTTTGTACTGGAGTAACAAGCCCCAGGAGAGAATCCTGAGACCTGTGTTGCCAGGAAAAAGCTGTTGGCAATCCTGACTAATAAGATCACATTTTCTCTGAGGGTGGAAACTTTTGAATTTAACACAGTGGAGTTCAAAACGCTCCTTTATGAACTCACAGACCAAAATGGCCTTAGGTCCTGTGAGTGCTGGGCATGCTCACATGGGCAGCTTTGCCAGACCAGATTAAGAGAATGTCAGATCTCCTTTGAGAGATTAGTGCGGTCAAGAACAAGTGGGTCATCTGGAAGGGCATGGATCCCAAGTCATGGGAATCCGTCCAGATGGTGACCTATAGCAACCATGGTTCACACACTCTGTTCAACAACCCATCTTTTCACTGTAGCTGGAGGGGGGGGAAGGATGAGCATTCTCATGGTGGCAGTAGTCAGAACTGGAAGGACCAGCATGGTAACTCCCCTCCCAGCAACAGCCATGGCTGAGGCTGTATTTCTTCATATCCCAGGCAATGGCAGGGGCAGGCTAGCCTCAGGCTCTCACCAGCAGGCAGGAGGGAAAAGTCCTAAATGGCCAGGGCAAGGCAAGGAGCAACAGCATGTATGGCAACTGTCAAGGGAAGCAGGAACTGACATCTCACAGCTCCATCTGTGCCTTACCACCAAGCTGATCAACACTGTACTGAAGCTGCAGAATGGCTCTGCTGCACTGGTGCAGCCTGAGGACACAGCTGAACACACACACACACCCGTGAACACACATGCCACATGTGGACACCCAAGGTCCACTGAGCTTCTCCAAGGTGTCATGGCTCACCTGGACCCTGTCATGTGGGAACAGCCAATGGTCAAGTCAGGCATCAAGACCACATGGGGAGAAACCCTCACCACACTCCTAACAGACACTGGAGCTGCACAGAATGTTTTGCATCCCAATCTAGCAGTGTGTGGGAAGCCCACTTCTGAAACCAGAGGAGGAACCCACCGAGTGAAGATTCAGGTGGACGTACTACTAACTGCAGGCAAACCCCACACTAGGATCAGAGTGTGCAAGAATAGAAGGGAAGTTGGTGAAATTTTGGGTGGTCCCTTCCTAATAGGGCATAAATTGACTGTGGACATGGCAAAAAGGCTTGCTGTGGCAATTAGACGATGGCCCACCTCTTGGTTCAGCCATATATGGATGTGCTGCACTTAAGGAACCATGCACATTATGACCAATAGAGAACAACCCCTGGACATTGGAATTTGCAGAGGTCTGGATCATGGAGGAGGCAGAATGTGTTCTGGTAAAAGACACCTGTGTCCTGATCAAAGGAAAAGACCTACCAGTGTAATGGCAGTACTAACACCCTGAGGAGGCAGAGTAAGGGATCAGAAAGACCTGTCACCACAGTTTCATAACCCGAGCTTGTGGGATATTAGATATCATTTGATATCAATAATTTCGCCTCCTTTACCTTTTCCTCCCCAGGTGCTTGCGAGGCCCCCGGACAAGCACGCATACAGGCACGGCCGCAAATTGCTGAAATATTCCAAACTAATACAGGCAGGCCAGAAATAGCCAGACTGCTGCTTCAGGAGACCTCAAGGGAAGTACCATATTATGTATGCATGCTATTTATAAAGGACTCCCTGCCCCGAGCAGGCAGCTTGACAAGCTGAATACTCAACTGTCAAGCACTCTGCGTTTGCATACTGGCCACTCTTTTGACAATTTGGTCTTAACTGAATCATGTAAATCACTGACCTTTTGGAGGCTTTGTCTCCAGCCCAAAACCCATTGTTATCCCCGAGAACAGACTAGCCTGCGGCTACATTTTCCCCTATAAAACCCCTTGACTTTGAGTGCTTCCTCGGATTGCTCTTGGCTTCCACCCCGCCTTGCTGTCGCTTTGTTCAACAAACCTTCCTGTCAGCTCCCCGTGCTGAGAACTCTACTTCAACGGACCTTTTTGCTTCAGATTCTCTGGGCTTCAGGACAGGTGCAGTATTTCCCATACCAAACCTCCTCTCAAAATCCCTCTATCCCACTCCTACCTTTATTTCTATAGTTCTCTGTGTGAGTGCGTTGTGTACATGTGTTTGACTGTATATCAATAAAAACAACAATTATTATTTACTTCAGTTTGTTCCTTGACTCGGCCTGACCCTGTAGACGCTGGATAAAAGATCTCACTACGTTGCCCTGCCTCTCATTGTGCTAGCTTGTGCTCCTTGCTAATTGCCAACATTGTAATATTTGGAGCGCACTTAGGTGTCCCTCCTGGGACCCTCAGAAATCAGGATAACAGACCATAGAGGGTTTGCTAAAGTGGGACGTGATCCCCACCTCCCATGCAGTCCATCTGCAATTCAGCTCTATGGCCCGTCCTTAAGATGGATGGGAAGACATGGCAAATGAATGTAAATTTCCATGCTCATAATACCACAACTCCCTTGGTTTCCCCCATGGTAGCCAAATATAACAAAATTCTTTTGGCCATTGCTGCAGGTACTAAATACTATAGTGTTGTGAGTTTGGCTAATACCTTCCACTTGATTTGATTACACAAGGAGTGTTGGTACAAACTCACATTCACATTCCATGACCAGCAGTATGTTTTCAAAAGTACCCCAAAAAGTTTCCATTCTAGCCCCAGCATCTACCATGCCAGTGTAGTACAAATGCGCGAAAAATTGAAGCCAACTTCAGGGCTGCACATTCTGTCCTATATGAACAACATTGAAGTACATGCATCCACTAAGCAGGAAGCCAGGGAAATAACCAACTCAGTCTGATTAGGCGAACCAGGAAAAGGCCCAGTTGGTCATGACTGAAGTAAAGTACTTGAGGCTCTCTCTAGGCACTGACAGATGCACACCAAAGACACAGTGCATGGAAGTGATGTCCAAACTTCCTGCACCCACTGACGTACATTCACTGAGGGCACTGTTAGGAACATTCAAATTTTCTTGGGACTCATTGAGTCCTTCACGGAGAAAGCACACTCCCTGTACACTGTTTTGAAAAAGAACACTGGATGGGAATGGGGACCTGCACAGCAGAAAGCCATCATGGAGCTGAAACTCAGCTTAGCAAGTGCTCCTGCCCTTGATCACCCAGACATGACCAAGTCATTTTACATCCAGTTGGCAACATTGGAGTGCTGCATCGGTGCTACCCTCACCTAATTGCATACAGGCAAGCAGAGAGCCACCACGTATGCCCGTCATGGCCTGAAATTAGCTGGACAAAAGTACAGCCACTGTCTGAAGGTTTGTTTAGCCCTAGTGTTGTTGCAGAGAGCCTCACATGCTAGGAATGCATTGTAGGAGGAGGGCAAGTCATCATTCAGCAGAGGTGTTTCTAGGGTGGGGCAACAGAGGCATGTGCCCCAGGTGCCAATGCCAGGGGGTATAAAAAACCAGAAACCTCTCTCCCATCTGGCCCTGACCTGCTGCTCTCCCTGCCCCTGCCAGGGTCCTTCCTGGCTTGCTTGGGGGGGGGGTGGCAGCAGCAGCCACCTCCCCAGCCACTGCCCACCACAGCACTGCCCTTGCCCACTACAGCAGTGCCCCCACCCTGCTTTTCCCCTGCTTTCCCCCTGCCCCTGTCAGGATTCTTCCTAGCCTGGTGCAGGGGTGGCGGCAACAAGCAGCAGCATCTAGGAGTGCAACTTCAACATTTGTCCTAGGTGCTGTTGAACCTAGGTACACCACTGTCATCCAGACTGTGCAAAATCCTCTTAAATACATTCTCTCTGGCAAGATGCAGAATGCCAAGTGTCCAGCACTCGCATTGCAATGCTCACATTCTCTTAGTGAACTACAGGGTTGATTACAAAAAGGAGCAGAGCTCTTGCCCCCTATGGCTTGATAGTCACTGAGCAGCAATACGAGTGTCCCCTTCCCCCATTCATACATATTCAGTGGCCAGCAGTGTGGGGTGAGTCATTCAAGGAAGCACAGATACAACGCTTTGTATGCTGGTTCAGTGACAGCTCTTCTGTCTACGTTGCTGGCAGCCCAAAGACAGGGTATGGAGCCATGTGGGTGGATGACTCCTGTGCATTGCAGGAATCTGCAAGGTCACATTCCAGCCAAGCAGCCGACATGGAAACTCCCCAAGCTTTCCTGGAATTTGAGCAGCTTGACTGGCCCCCCATTTGTACAGATTCCAACTGGTCTGCAAAGGCAGCCACATCTGGCTTCTGCATCTGGTTTGCAAGACCTCAGACCGGAAGATGATTGTCCATAAGGAAAAGTGGCTATGCGTAGCTGCTCAAATTCAGGACCAAACAGCCCCCTCTTGGGTAGCATATGTGAAGGGTCATCAGAAAAACATTTCCGATGTTTGCGTGTGGAACAACCATACCGATGCACTTGCTCAGAAAGCGGCCCTTAAGGACAAATGGCACTGCTGACACTGCAGCAGTGTGCCCCATCAGTGTGAACCTCAGGAAAGTAATCACCTCTTCCCCTTTAGATCTCACTAGCCTTCAGAAGGATGATCCCCAATTGAAGGAGCTGATGGAAGCAGGGCAGGATGCCACTGGGCAGTATATAATTGATGAGAAGGAAGGTATAATTTGGACTGTGGACAAGAAAAGCCACCTCCACTGGGTCATGTCCATGGAAGTCCGAGGAGACCTTATCCAGTTCATCCACAAGTTAGGACACAGAAGCAAGCTGGCCACTCTTGAGAGAGTGCACATGTACTAGGAAATAGAACAGTAAGTGGAGAACTCTCCCTCCAGTGCCACGGTCAAGGTTGACAAAACTGGCACCAAGTACCTGGTCCAGCACCGCATCAGCCCATGCATCCATATCCAGATAGATTTCATAGGTTCCCTGTCTGCCACAGCGTGAGGAAACAAATACTGCATGACAATCATTGATCCCCTTCAGCAAGCCAGTTGAGGCATTTCATTGCAAGAACAACGCTGCAGCCACAGCTGCATATTTGTTGTTCAACAATGTCTTGTTGTGCTGGGGAATCAGTAGGGAGTTAGATAGTGATATGGATCCACAAGTCACTGAAGAAGTCATCCTGGAACTCTGCAAGGCCCTTGGGATCAAGCAGAGATTCCACATTGCCTATCGTCCCCAGAGTTCAGGACAGATAGAGTGGACTAATCGTACCCTGAAGGAAATGCTCCAAAAGGTGGTGCATTCAACAGGGCACAATTGAGATGAGAAGCTCCTCATCATTCTGATGGTGCTCCAAGGAATGAAACAGTTCACAAAACAGTCTGTTTGCTCCTCACACAGTAAAGACTGGGAGGAAGAAGTTTTTACCTGAAGCCTTCTGGTTTGACATTACTTTCCCCTTTGATTAGAGACAGTTGTTGTTAACAATGAATGGGTTAAGACATTAATTCAGGTAGTTTCTAGGATCCATGGGGAAGTAACTCTACAGTTAGGTAGATACACGCAAGCCACTGACAAACAGCTTGGCTGGGATTGCGAGCCACACCAATGGGATGAAGGATAACTGGTCATGTACCGCAAGTTCTCCCAGGACAAGTATGCTTTGTCCACCAAAGGGTCCAGTCAAAATCACCAAAAGAGTCTCTCTCGCTGTCTACCAAGTAGCAATTCCACACAAGAAAGAACAGTGGTTTAAACACTTCCATGTCTCACAACTTAAAGAGCAGAAAGGCTCTGTGCCAGCATTAACAGAGAAGCAAAATGAGATTGCTGAGGAGATTCCTGCCCCTGTCAGCATGGTGACTATAAGACAGAGCTTCCTCAATTACAAAGAGCTGCCAGCGGTGGATCTGTCTGAGACATTTTTGAGTTGGCAGCCACCCTGAAGAGACACGTCCAGTACTGTCTCTCTTTCTCTGTACATAGTTTTTTAGTTTAGTAGGCTTAGGTGTTGTGGATATATAACTGTAGGTTTCTTCCCCTTTATAGTGACAGTGGCAATCATGGCTCCAAAGACATCTGACATGGTAAGAACCATTTTTCTCTTGTTTATTTTCCATTGGTCCTTTCAGGCAAGAATCCCCATCAAAGATTACCCTTGGAATTGTACAATAGTTGAAGCATGGCACCTTCCAGATAAGGGCCTGCTCTGTAGAATTTCCCCTGCAGGTGATAGTAGCAATTTCAAACACATTTACCCATCTGCACAAATTCAACCACGGTTCACAGAACACAAATCAACTACAGTGTATACAACTGCCAAATGTATTTACTCTGAAAACGGGAATGAGGAGGTCTTTTGTTAGTTAGGACTAAAGACAAAATCACCTGATTTTGTTGTCCAGTGCCAGCCCAACACTTCTGTCTCAGTGTTCGAGAGTCTCTATTTGGCAACCCTCACTCCAGCCTGCAATGCGGCAATTGTTATGGCAGCGGCTTAGAACATTGGAGACCCCTTTGTGCTTTCCATCCTCCTTGGGACTGGTGAAGGGCATACAGCCCACGCTGAAGGAAATTTGGTTTCACCATTGTGGAAGTGCACATTGTGGAAGTCCAGGTTGCAGATTGGCAAAAACAATATTGGAGCACACCACTAACCAATTTAGCTCAGCATGATCCACCTAGTTGTTTCATTCCTCCAAACCAGACTGCTTGTAATTCAAGTGATGAATTGATTTGATTTCAGTCCAAGGGAATGCTTGTTCTGAACCTCACTCATGAGGAAGGCAGGTACCTTCTCCAATTTGGCCATAGACATCCGATTGCTACTGCAATCAATCCATTGATTAAGGATGCTGCCACATTAATGCAGGCAGAGTCTCTCATCATTGGCTCTCATGTGTTAAAATCGGATGTTTAGGAGTTAATGTTGTTACAACTGACGATACCCTCAAAAGAGACCCAAGTAGAACTTCATAAGTTGAATACTTCTGCACAGTATCTTGAATGTTCACCTTATTTGCACTGTAGCAAAGTCAGCTGGGCCGAATGGATAAATTTATGGTCTGGACCTGTAAGTCCCATTATGTGAAATAGACATGGACAGACTGGATCTCACACCTGTAGGAGCAGACATGTCTTTGTTAGATGTGGCCAACACTGAGGTTTTAGCAAATAAGTTGTCCTATGTCACCACTTGTTACCATGGCAAACTGGTCTGGTCTTTGGTGACCTAAAGAGATCGTTTTGATATCATAATTTGGCCCTTTTTCCCACCATTAGCTAAGTGTTTGTGAGGCTCTGCCGAACAAGCGCGACGCTAGGCATGGGTGATAGTTGTAAAACACCAGATATAGCCAGTTCCGCTTCAAGGGGAAGCCACCCTACACAAATACCTTGATTGCAAGACAAAGAGGACTCTTTGCCTGTGAAAACACCCTGGCAAGCCAGGCACTTAACGGCCGAGCTAGCTGCATCTACATACCAGCTATACTATTGTCAATTCGGTTCATAATTCAATCATGCAAATTCCGACCTTTTGGAGCCTTTGTCTCCAGACCAAAACTCATTGTTCTCCTGTAAAGACCAGTCTAGCCTGCGGTCGTTCTTTCCCTATAAAAGATGCCCCATTTTGAGAGCTCTTCGGAACTCTCGCTGGACCTTGCTGAAATCACTTAACCTCTTGCTGAATCACTGGAACTCTCGTCGGACCTAGCTGAATCACTAGCTGAAATCACTAAGCTGAAATCACTCAAAGCTCCTTTGGATCTTTCTCGCCTCACGGCCGCTTGGTTCCACAGATTCCCCTCGGTCTCCACACCGGGTTTCCTTCCTTCTCTCCAGTTAGTGTCTCCAGGACTTCGGACAGGTGGCGTATAGCTTATTTCTCCAAAACTCTCCTTCTTTCCTCTCTAGTTAGGTGTGCTTGAGTTTTATTATTTTCTTTTGCTCAATAAAAACTGTTAGTATTTTAAACTGCATAACTCCTCACTGACCTGAACCGGTATACATAGGATAAAAGATCTCGCTGCATTGCCCTGCCTCTCGTTAGCCAAGAGAGTGCTTCAGCTAATTTTCCCCATCTTGTTTGTTGTTGTTTGGCTATTTGGGTGCCCCTCCCGGGACCCCCAGTTTACAGGGTAACACACTGACATTGCAAATATGGGCGAGCCCATAAGGCAATCTGCCCAGACTTTATCCGACATCCAGCATTCAGTCACCTCAGTACTTTTAAACTGGGAACTGGCAATGGAGAGGAACTCACTAATTTTCTCAGCCAAAGCTCATTTCAGCAGTCAGAATACCTCCACAGCTTTGGCTTGCATTCAAATGCACACTATTAATATGATGATGGTTAGGGAACTAGTTCTGCACACCCACAATGAACACATTCCAAAAGAGGTTAGAGAATTAATTCCTTAATTAATAAAGGAAAGAAGAAGTGCAACTCAAAGCCTGGTGGACCCTTGTAAATGCCACTTACATCCCCCAATGGAATCAATTGCAATTATTCATGGTTACTGTCACTGCAAGAACCATACTCCCAATTCATCCCATTGTTCTCCTCAGAATCCAAACAGTTTCTTGAGACATCCTATATCCCAACGATTATAATCATTGGGCCACAGTGTTCAGCACTAAATGGCAAACTGTTAATATAGAATAGTGCTGACATTGAGAGAAGTTGGGTTTTATATGTTCTGGTGACAATTTGAAACCCCATCATCCTTGTTTGACACCCCTTAAGGGTCATGACTGCCAGTGTGCCTAAGAAGTCACCCAAGAATGAATTCAGCTATTGTCTGCATGGGCAAAGGATGTGTATGTGTAATGACAGCCTGCCACACCAACACACTAAACAAATATATTTTACAGCCCATGGTGCCCACCTTAAATCACTGCTTTTGCAACATTGCAACCATCAGCGGTTATGACATAGATTATTCTACACCAATTTGGACTTGAAAAGAAATATACATGGCCTCCTCTCTATACAGTTCTGTTACCACAGTGTTTTTCAGGCTCATTTTGAATATTCTGCATAGACTCCTCAGTCACCCTATCTAAAAGAACAGTTAATGAACATAAAAGCTGCTGGAGACAAATTAATCCTGGTTGTATCCCATGATGGCAACACCATCGCAAATGTTTCCAGAGATTATAAATATGAGACATTATTCCTGGTGGGAGTCACTTCTTGGTTGGTCTTTAATCGGGAGTCTTTAATCCAGTGGTTCTCAACCTGTGGGTCCCCAGATGTTTGTGGACTTCAGCTCCCAGAAGCCCCAGCCACTATGGTCAATGCTCAGGGCTTCTGGGAGCTGAAGTCCACGAACATCTGGGGACCCACAGGTTGAGAACCACTGCTTTAATCCATCCAATTGTTATGATCTTGGCCATCCAAATTGTACTGGTGTTTTGTCTTGCTTGCATGGTGTGTTGGGTCTGCCATCAGATCATTGAATTAAGAGCCCTTGGTGAATTGGTTAAGGCAGCCAAGGCTCAAGTGCTTCTTTAGCTACCTTGGGAGGGAACTTTAAAGCCCCCTGGGGTCCCAGCTGGGAATCCCCTTGCTGAGATAAATCGGCACACCAGACTCAAGAGGGGCGGACTGTGCCTGGAAGAGGGAGTGACTTGAGGCCAGCCACTCCAGCCCAGGGTCTTTTGAGGAAAGAAGAGGCCAGGGATGACTGATACATTGCAAAGGAAGATATGAACATAAGGCAGACCATTACCCCTGAATCTAGAGTACAAGCTCACCCGTGTTGGCATACACCAGCTTAATAATTGACATTCATTTTTTCCTTGACTTTCTGTTGTCTCCATCCGCACTCAAACCCATAGTGAACACATCTAAATCCAGCATTCTGGTCTACTGACCCTCTGGAAACTGAAGCACCACAACCCCACACACTTCTCTCTTGCATTTTGAGATCCCCAAACAAAGGTCTTCTTATTCTAGGCACAACACACATGAGGCATCATGCCCAGAATCTCTATACAACACCAATGCTTTTCCATGGTCCAGACCGCAGCTTTGGCTGGCAGACCCCAATGGCTAATCTCTCTTTCTAGTCCCCTCCCAAAAATACAGGAACTCTTAAAAAAAAATTATTAACATCTTATCAAAATAAAAAATAAAAAAGTTTGTATATAGTATACAGTTGTGTTTTCAATTGTAACTTACTTGTACCGTAATTCTTCCACTTTTCTTTATCAGAGCACATAATTATTAATGTACATCTTATACATAAGTCCTCTGTTATCACCAAAAAGATCAACATTGAAAGTTTGTTCCAGATTAATCTTATCCTATCCTTGAACTTAAATATATTTCTCACTCTTGTAGTTATATAGCTTATAAATACTATATACATTGTATATGCGTATATGTATATAACTTCATTTCCTAATAAATTCTGTGATTAGGGATAGCTTCTACTATATATCTGCTTTGCTTAATCTCATTTTTGTTACCAGCTTTCACATCTAGTGCTCCTCACCTTAATGTTTATATTTATCTGTTTATTTTGTAGTTCTTTGCCTTTGGAGAAATTGATTTATAAGTCCCCAGTCTTTCTCTATCTTCTCATCCGGCTGGCCTCTAAGTCTTCGTGTCAGAATATCTGCTGTTTTTATTTCAGACAAGCTTTGGATCCAGTGTTCAATGTTTGGTGTCTCTTCTTTCTTCCAGAATTTGGCATATTCTATTCTTGCTATGGTTATCATATACAGCAAAATCATAGAATAGTTTTTCTTTATGTTTTGGTCTATCCTATGTAACATGTTTAACAAATAGATTTCTGGTTCTTTACCAAATTCAATTTGTAAAATTTCTTCTGTTTTTATGTATGTTGTTCCAATATTTTTTAGCCTTTTTACAAGTCCACCATAGATAGTAATTCATACCCATTTCAGCTTGACACTTCCAGCACTTCCCTGTGCCAGAATTGTAGATTTTTTGAAGCTTACTTGAGGTCATGTACCATCTATGGAAGATCTTAAAGTAATTTTCTTTTAAATTTTGAGCGGCTTTGAATTTTTGAGTCAGCTTCCAGCTTTGTTCCCATTGTTCTAGTTGTATTGGATGGCCAATATTCTGTGCCCATTTGATCATTACATGGTTAATTGTCTCATCTTCTCTTTTTTGTAACAACAGTAATTTGTACAGTTTGGCCATTATATGTGGTGGATTTTCTCTCATAATTTTTATTATTTTGTGTTGTTCTTTCATATTGAATCTATACAATTTCAAGTCCATCTGAAATCTTTCCATTAATTGTCTGTAAGAGAACCAATTTAAGACTATCCCTTCTTCTTCCATTTCTCTTCTGTCTTTAATTTTTGGAGATCCTATAGTATGTTTATTGATTATATCTTCATAGCTGAGCAGTTTAGATGTACTTTTCCATCTTCCGAAGAAAGCTTCCTGGGGTGAAACCCACTTTGGAATTTCATTGATGAATATTCATCTATAATTGTTCCATGTTGTCAAAAGAGATTTTCTAATGTAGTGATGTTTAAAGTCCTTATCTACTTTAGCCTTGTCGTAACAAATATACGCATGCCAGCCCATTCTTAGGTCAGCTCCTTCTTTCATTTTGCAGGTTAATCCAGTCCATGATCCATGTCAATGAAGCAGCTTCATAATATGTATATGTATCTAGTGCTCCCTCTCCTCCTCTAATTGTTAATCAGTTAATGTTTTCCAACTTATCTGGGGGTTTTGTACCTCCCAGATAAATTTGGTTAGAACTTTCTGGCATTGAATAAATGGCTTTCTGTTAGTTATTATAGATAAGTTTTGAAATAAAAAAATTAGTTTGGGTAATACATTCATCTTAATTGCTGCTAATCTTCCCATAAGTGAGAGTCGCTGTTTCATCCATCCTTCTAGTTCTTTTTTTATTTCTTTCCATTTCTGTTCATAATTATTTTCATATAATTCGTTATTACGTTTAGAGATCCAAATTCCCAAGTATTTAGTCTTTTTAACTATATTAAAACCAGATATCTCAGTAAGTTTCTCTTCTTCTTTTTTGCTTATATTTTTTGTCAGAATTGCTGTTTTTTCCTTATTTGCTTTAAATCCAGAGAGATTGCCGAATTAATTCAGCATTGTGGTGAGGTGCTTAATGCTGGTTATGGGATCATCTAAAAACAGTACTAGATCATCGTCGAAAGCTTTCAATTTAAAATGATATTTTTCCAGTTGTAATCCTTTCACTCCATTGTCCTTCCGTATTGCATTATTCAGTATTTCCATTGTTGTTATAAACAATAAAGGGGATAGAGGGCATCCTTGCCTCGTTCGTTTCTTCACTGTTATAGAACTTGTTTTTTCACTGTTGATAATTAGTTGGGTTTGTTCTTGATCGTAAATCGCCTCAATCCATGTCATAAATTGGGGACCTACATCAACCTTCTGAAGCATGGCTTTTAGAAACGGCCATTTAAGTGTATTGAAGGCTTTCTCAGCATTTACGAATATCATCACTAGCTTCTTTTCGTTGTGTTTCTCATAATGTTCTATTATATTTATGACTGTTCTTATGTTGTCTCTTAAAGTTCTTTTTGGTAAGAACCCGTTTTGATCTTCATTAATAATTTCTGGGAGAATTTTTTTTAATCTGTCTGCTAATATTGCTGCGAAGATTTTATAGTCAATATTTAATAAAGATATCGGTTGGAAATTTTTCACATCCATGTGGTCTTTGCCATCTTTTGGAATAAGAGTTATATTTGCTTTATTCCATGATTCTGGTAATCCTGTGAAGAGGGCTTCATTTATTGTCCTTTGCAAGGGGAGGGAAAGTTAATGTTCAAACTTCTTGTAATATGCAGCAGGAAATCCATCAGGACCTGGAGCTTTATTTTGTTTTAATTGTTTGATTGCTTCCATGATTTCCACCATAGCCACTGGTCGATTCAGTACGTTTCTGTGTTCATCTGAGGTTTTGGCTATGTCACTCTTATCCAAATAGTTCCATATTCTTTCTGTTTCATCTTGAGAAACTAAGTTTGCATTGTAAAGCTTTTTGTAATATTCTAAAAAGGCTTGTTTAATGTCTTCTTGATGTGTTATTCTAGTGTTCCCTCTCCTGATCTCAACAATTGTTTTCTTTTTTTTCTCCTTCCGTAATTTGTGAGCAAGCCATTTTGATGGTTTGTTAGCTTGCTGAAAAAAACTTTATCTTGCTTGTTTGATTTGGTGTTCAATTTCATGGAGATTTTCTTCATTTAGTCGTACCTGGAGGTTTTTAAATTCCTTGATTGTTCTCTCATTTATGGGGTTTTTCCTTAATTGTTTGTCTACTTCCTTCATCTGTTCTAGAATCTTTTGAATGTTTTCATTCTTCTTTTCCTTAATTCCAAACTCCATTTTATAAAAAGGCCTCTTAACACAGCTTTGCTTGCATCCCAAATCCATTTCATGGAGACATCTGGAGAAATGTTTTCTTGAAAATAATTAGTAATAGCAGTTTTTGCTTTTTGAATGTAGTCCTCTTTGTGTAGTATATCTTCATTTAGTCTCCAGAATTTTTGTATTGTTCTTTATTTCAGTTCTATTTGAATAGAGTTATGATCTGAGCATAGTTTTGGTAAGATTTCCATTTTATTTATTTTAGTTAGAAGATTTGTAGAAGCTAATATTAGATTGATTCTGGACATTGTCTTGTGACAGTCTGAAAAAAATGTGTATCCCTGTGTGTTTCCATTTTTGTATTTCCATATGTCAAATAAAGAAAGATTGTCCATCATTGAAAAAAACCTCTTAGGAAGCTTTCCATTGTTGCGCATCTTTTTTTTTTTTTTGGATGGATCTATCATTTATAGGACTGATAACTCTGTTCATGTCCCCCAGAAGGATAATGTTCTCTTGATTGGTGTCTTCGATGTACTTCATTATCTCTTTATACAGTTTAAGAAAAAAGTTTTCCTTAGCGCCATTGGGCATGTAGGTGCCAACAATCAGGAGTTTGCTTTGTAGGATAATAATTTCCACACTGATGTATTGCCCGTTTTTATCTTTAAAGATTTCTTGTGCAGGGTATTTGTTGTTAATGTAGATTAATACACTTCTTTTCTCCTTTTCAAAAGTTGATGCAAAGCATTTTCCAAGTTTAGCGTTTTTTCCATATTTCAAATCCTGTGTACGAATTCCCACTTCTCGAAGACAGCTTATATCAAGGTATTGTTTTTCAAGAAAGTGGAATAGCTGTCTTCTTTTAAACTCCGAATTCAATCCTTTAACATCCAAGACTGGATTTTGATGGTCATCGTGATGGTTTTTTATAAAGTTTAATTTATTTGGTCGTTTCAAATTTAAGACTCTTCTTCTTCCTCTTCTTCTTTCTCTTTCACCTCTTCCTCTGAATTGTACGCTGCCCCTTCAGTCTCACCTTGCGCTCCTTCACCCCCTTGGTCACCTTCTGCTACCTTTGGTTCCAAAGTCGCTACTGCCTGCTTTTGTTTCTCGATATCTACCTTTACTTGTTCTTCTTTTTCAGGTGCCGATGATTTTTGATAATCTCTTTTCATTCTCTCCAACATTTCTTTTGCTTTGTGTGTTGAACTAATTTTGTATCTCTTTTGTCGATAAGAGAATGAAAGTCCTTCAAATTTTTCCCATTTGTAGCCGATTTCGTTTCTTATTAGAAAGCTAGCTAAAGGTTTATAATCTTGTCACTTCTTGAGAATCTGATATGGTATGTCTTTGAAGATTTTTAGTTCTGTATCTTCTACCAATAGTTTTTTCTCGTAGCTTGTTTGTAATATCTTTTCTTTGATCATCATTTTTGTGAAGCAGATGACCACATATCAAAGTAGGTTTCTTTCCCTTGCAGTTTTAGATGTGACTCTAAACATCCCATCTATTGATGTTTCTATTTTTTCTTCTGGGAAGACCGAATGCGCGGAGGAACTGCCAGATCAGGAAGTAAACACACTGTGCCAGGAAACGGAGGCTTGGAGGAATGTCACACAGAGGAGAAGAAGGACCAGGAATGTAACAGAGACTCTCAACCTACACAATCGCTTTGAAGTTCTTGACCTTACGAACGATGAGGAGCACCAGGAGGAGGGAATAGAATGTCAACAAGAAGGAATCCAACTTTGGCAACAGAAACTAGATCAACACTCCCAACCTAAACAGAATGCCCAGGCAGTTCTGGAAGAACATGCTCCTTGAGGAGCCCTCAATAAGCCTTAGAGGAGGCGAGTTCTGGTTGTTGGGGACTCCTTACTCAGAGGAAGGGAATCGGCAATTTGCAAACTGGACAAGCTCAATCGAGAGGTCTGCTGTCTTCCTGGGGCCAAAATCAACCACATAATGGAGAGGCTAACCAGGCTGGTCAAGCCCACTGACCATAAGCCCCTCACTTTGGTTCTTGTCGGAACCAATGACACTGCGAGGAGCAGCTTTTACCACATCGCAAAGGACTACGAGCTTATGGGGATGAAGTTTAAGGACCTTGGTGCGCAGGTGGTCATTTCGTCTCTCCTCCCTGTTCAAGGATATGGTGCACATAGCGGAAGGGCAATAGCAGAGGTCAACAACTGGCTCTGCACGTGGTGCTGCCAGCAACAGTTTGGGTTTTTGGAACATGGCCTGAATTTCCATGAATGTGGGCTTCTGGCAAGGGATGGGCAGCACCTAATGAAACTTGGCAGGAATGTTTTTGCAAACAGTCTTGCAAGGAGGATTAAGAGGTCTTTAACTTAAGTTCCACTGGGGAGGGAAACAATATTATGCATGGCAAGGATTCAGAGAGCACAGGGGGAAAAGGCCCAAATAAACTTGGCCAAGTAGTACAAGCATCCAATGGTGGAGGGAGTAGAAACTATAGTACAGGACTTGCAGGAAAGGCCCAGGGACTTAAGTCTTTCCACATTAATGCACAGAGTATGGGAAACAAGCAAGATGAACTGGAACTCCTAGTATAGGGGGAAGAGAAAAATAAATACGATTTGATACGCATCACTGAGACCTGGTGGGATGAGTCTTATCATTGGAATATAGGAATAGAGGGGTATAGCCTATTTTGTAAAAATAGACCAAACAAGAAAGGAGGAGGAGTAGCCTTGTATGTCATGGAGGTTTTCACCTGTGAAGAGATCTGTGACTTAAACCCAGAAAGCCAGGTCGGGAGCATCTGAGTAAGAATTAAGGGAGCGAGAAACAATAGGGATATCGTGGTGGGGGTTAGTACAGACCTCCAACCCAGACTGGGGACTTTGATGACGCCTTCCCCAACCAAATGACTACACATTCAAAAAGGAGAGATATAGTAATAATAGGAGATTTCAATTACCAGGATATATGTTGGCAGTCAAACTCTGCCAAGACAGCAAGGTCCAGCAAGTTTCTTGCTTGTCTTGCAGACAACTTCATGGCCCAGAAGGTGGAAGAGGCCACAAGGGGATCAAATATTCTAGATCTGATCCTGACCAACAGGGATGACCTTGTTAATGAGGTAGAAGTGGTTGGATCTTTAGGGGGGAGTGACCATGCCCTATTGGAATTTGGCATTCAGTGGCAAGGAGAAGATAAGTGTAGCCAGACTTCTGTAAACTTAGGGAACTGTTGGCTGGAATTCCATGGCCAAGAATAGTGAAAGGGAAAGGAGTTCAGGAGGCATGGGAGTTCCTTAAAAGGGAGATACTGAAGGCACAGTCTAAAACTGTGCCAATAAGGAGGAAAAATGGAAGGCATCTGAAGAAACCAGAATGGTTGACTAAAGAACTCTCAGCTGAGCTCAGTGTTAAGGGAAACATGACAGGAAATGGAGGAAGGGGAAACCACAAAAGAAGAATTTAAGCAAGTAGCCAGGAGACGTAGGGAGGAGGTCAGAAAGGCTTTAGCCAGAATGAACGTAGGCTGGCCAGAGACATTAAAAACAATAAAAAGGGCTTTTTTAAATATTTCCGCAGCAAAAGGAAAAAGAAGGAGACGATAGGGTCGCTGCGCAGAGAAGATGGCAAATTACTCACAGGGGGAAGAGAAAAGGCAGAACTACTTAACACCTTCTTTGCTTCAGTTTTTTCCCAGAAGGACACAAGCACTAAACCTGGCGGTTGGGGAGCAGGTGAGGAAGAAGGGGAAATGAGGCACATAATAGATAGAGAGGTGGTACAGGAACACCTGGCCACACTGGATGAATTCAAGTCTCCAGGGCCAGAAGAATTGCATCCTAGGATATTAAAAGAGCTGGCAGAGGTCATTTCGGAACCGCTTGCTATAATCTTTGAGAAATCTTGGAGGAGAGGAGAAGTTCCAGAAGACTGGAAGAGGGCAAATGTTGTCCCCATCTTCAAGAAGGGAAAAAAAGAGGACCCAAATAATTATCACCCAGTCAGCTTGACATTAATACTCAGAAAGATCCTGGAGCAGATCATTAAGTAGTCAGTTTCTAATCATTTAGAAGGCAACGCAGTAATCACGAGAAGTCAACATGGATTTCTCAAAAAGAAGACATGCCAGACAAATCTTATCTCTTTTTATGATAGAGTTTCTAGCTTGATAGATGAGGGGAATGCTGTGGATGTAGCATATCTCAATTTCAGTAAGGCCTTTGACAAAGTTCCCCATGACATTCTTGCAAAGAAGCTAGTAAAATGCGGGCTGGACAGGGCTACCGTTAGTTGGATTTGTAATTGGTTGACCGACTGAACCCAAAGAATGATCACAAATGGCTGCTTCTCATCCTGGAGAGAAGTGACTAGCGAGGTGCCACAGGGTTCTGTCCTGGGCCCAGTGCTGTTCAATATTTTTATCAACGATTTGGATGAAGGAAAAGAGGGCATGCTCATCAAATTTGCAGATGACACCAAATTGGGAGGGGTTGCTAATACACCAGAGGACAGGATCAAAATTCAAAATGACCTGGATAGATGGGAGAGCTGAGCCAAGGCTAACAAAATGAAATTCAACATAGATAAGTGTAAGGTCCTACACTTAGGTAGAAAAAAATGTAATACAGAAATATAGGATGGGGGACACATGGCTGGATAGCAGTATGTGTGAAAGGGATCTAGGAGTCTTCATAGACCACAAGCTGAACATGAGTCAGCAGTGTGATGCAGCAGCCAAGAAAGCCGATGCAATTCTCAGCCACATCAATAGGAGTATGGTGTCTAGATCGAGGGAGGTACTGGTATCACTCTACTCTGCTTTGGTTAGACCTCATCTTGAATACTGTGTCCAGTTCTGAGCACCCCAATTCAAGAAGGACATGGTCAAGCTGGAGCAAGTCCAGAGGAGGGCGACCAAAGTGGTGAGAGGCCTGGAAGCCATGCCCTATGAGGATAGACTTAGAGAGCTGGGTATCTTTAGTCTGCAGAAGAGAAGGTTAGGAGGGGACATGATAGCCATGTTTAAATATTTGAAGGGATGCCATGTAGAGGAAGGAGAGGGCTTGTTTTCTGTTGCTCCAGAGACCAGGACAAGGAGCAATGGATTCAAGCTGCAGGAAAGGAGATTCCACCTGAACCTCAGGAAGAACTTCCTGACGGTCAGGGCTGTCCGGCAGTGGAATCTGCTGCCTCAGAGTTTAGTGGAGTCTCCTTCTTTGTAGGTTTTTAAGCAGGGGCTGGATGGCCATCTGTCGGGAGTGCTTTCAGGGTGTTCCTGTATGGCAGGGGTTTGGACTGGATGGCCCGTGTGGTCTCTTCCAACTCTACATTTCTATGATTCTATGATTCTATGATTTCAATGAACTCTGTCAGTGCCGGTATCAGCTTATCATATAGATTTTCAGATGTATTGTCTGGTAATCCTCTCAATGTTAGACATCTATCTCAATATCGAGGTTTTTGAGCTTCTATCCAGTTTTTTTCTTCCTCTTGTTTCTTTTTATGTGTTGCAACTGATTCTTCTACTTGTATTGTTTGTTCTTTTAGGGATTTGGTTTCACATTTTAGTTTGGCTACGTCTTTAGTTATGTTGTCTATCTTCTTTCCTATGATGGTTAATTCCTCTTCATAGCTGCGCGCATTTCAGATCTTGTCTCTTTTAATTCATGTCTAATCTCATCTCTGGAACTTCTAAATTCCTCCATCATTTGCATCATCAATTCCATCAATCTAGCTGGCACATCTGTCAACGTTCTTCTTGCAGAAGTTGCTGCTGCACTGACTGCAACTGCTGCATTGGCAGAGCCTTTTCTGGTTCGTGGGTCCATATTTTTTTTTACCTTTCTACCAAGTAGCATTCAATGTAACATCAACAATATTTGATGTATTTAACTTTTTCGTTCTCTCCTTTTAAAATCAGGTGTCCCCACTTATTCTATCCCAAATTCTTTTTAAGTACAATGAATTAAATGTATCTTTATAATTTCATTCAAATCTCTAAATCTTAGTTACTTTTATCTTGCACAGTCCCTTAATTCGATTTCAAAAACAAAACAAAACAAGTCCCCTTAAATCATAATCAGTAACTGAAGTTCATCTCATTATAATTAATCAAGTTTCAGTTACAAAGTATTATAAATAAGTGCCTCTTACTTAATTAGACTTATATTGTAGCTTACTTATATATGACTTATACTGTAGTTTACTTCTGTATCAATTTTCTAATGTGACACAATCAATTTATATTTATATTTATATAGATTATAATATATATTATATGCAGCAGCTATAAATCTATTTAATACTAGATGTATATATATATTCTTAACTTATGTAGTCTTTATGTGTGTGTGTGTGTATATTCTTAACTTATATATTCTTAACTTAAAGTCTCCTATTCACAGTTCATCATTCACAGACCAGTTCATACAGTTCATACAGTTCATAAATTCAAATTGATTGTTATATACTCATATAACCTTAGTCTTACTTACTTACTTACTTATGAATTGCTTTACTTACTTATTTACTTATAAATTGGTCATTTAAAGCATAAAAGTATTTTTTTTTAAAAAAAGAAACAAATAATGATTTTCAATTAATTTTGTACACAAAACATTTAAATAATTTAAATCATTAAGTCTTAATGTACCCCTGGTCTTTAGTGTCGCTGTTTTTTGTTTTTGTTTTTTATCCGGCAGGGAGTGAGAGAGCTCTTCCACCACTCTTCTGATGCAATCTTTTTGTAGATTTCAAATTAAATTTTGTCCCTTTAAAGGAATAAGCAGTAGTTTGTCCCTTTTAATGTGTTGAGTACTGACAAAAATACAGGAACTCTATAACTCCATCCTAAGATCCAAAGTGCCAACCCTGAGAATGATGTTGGTCCCGGTCTACCTGTTCACAGACACCAGACACCAGTGCACACTGTTCCAACACATCAGGCCTGAGTTCCAAAACCTGAAAATACAACCCTGTCCACTCAGTTGGCACTGCAGTTTTCCCAGATACAAGGAGGGATGGAACTCACAAGTCCACTCCTCCAAACTCCCCAAACTGCTGTTAACTCTTTTTGACACAAGGGGAGGAAATCACTCTCTGCCCACATAACAAACTCCCTGATCCAAAAAACTTATGAACTGTGCCATGAATTGACTAAGTTGGGCTTTTCCCCATTTGCTGCTATTGAAGGAACACTACCCTGTTGTACTTCGTCATTTCATTTGAATATTTGAATTCTCTTTCTCCAATTGTTGGAGTGATATTTGTATATTGCTATGTTTCTTGTGTATATATGTGTTAGGACTTTTTTCTGTTTATTTCTCTCTTTCCCCTTGTTTGTAAACATGATTGGCAACATTTTTACTAAATTGACCATCCCACCAAGTGTTTAGCTGACAAGCTTATTGGTGGTACAATAGCTCACCCTAACCCTCTCTCCTACTCCTGACTAATCTTTCCACTGAAATTTACCAAATGGAGATGTGCAGCACCCTTTCCAAAAGGAATAATGTAACTTCATGGTGTCTCCATGACAATTACATTTCAGGAGGATGTTGTTATGGTACCGCACACCCCCATGACTGCATGGTTCAATTAGCAAATATTATTTAATTGGCACTATATTAATTGGTGTTGATATAAATGATACCTGAGGTGACAGAAAGGCCACGCTGGAAGAGGCAAATTACTGACTGTATACATGAGCTTGCAAGGCAGGTCAGCCACATCCACCTCTTGGGCAAGAACCCAGTCATGACCAGGGTAATAGCACAGCCACTGTCTAGACAATAGGCTTATACTAATGAACCAAACTTCTCAGAGTTAAATGGATAAATTCCCACCAAATTGTGATAGTTTCAACCCTGGTCCCCAAACAGCCGGACATTTCCCTATTGTTTCTCCACCTCTCCACAATACTTAACTATTATGACAGTCATTACACTTTTGTCACCTAAACACTTAGACCATTAGCTCCATCCAGACTTCATTGTTTGTGTTGCAACTCCCGTTGTCTGCTTGGCTGGAAGAGTGATTCACACTCATACCTATAAGATTTTTTTGTGGATAAGAACCCCTGATTTTAGGCTCTCCAGTGCAGTCTCTCACCATTCTAAATGCCACTCTGTCTATCCAGTTTCCAAATGAGAACTGTCCTTAGGTGCCTACCTGAGCCACATTGCTGCTTCTCTTTGCTACTTTCTGGACCAGTAAATATCATCTTGAACCCCTCAACACCCTGTATCCAAATTTCCCCCCTATTCTTCAGTTAGTCCTTGTGCGAGTGTGCGAGTGTTTGAGCTTTTGCATGCTTGTATGAATCTTATTTACTCTCCAGATGGTTCTTTCCTGCATCAGCATGTAATCATTGGTAGAAATAGCTCATCAAGTTATCTCCCTCTTGCATACCTCCCATTTTTGAGCTAATTATTCCCCACTTTTAGATGGATGTACTGGCATTGTTGGTTGGCACCCCCATTTTGGGGTAACAGAATCATCATCATCAATCTTTACTTAGAAATAAGGTGTAGAAGTTTTTTTGTTTTTTTTTTAAACAAAGGAAGACATGGACAGGATAGAAGACCATGTATTTATCAGGCTGTATCTTTTTTCCCCCAAAAAATCATTGGCTTAACAGTCCAACTAAACTCCTCAAAGCATGTAGCCCACTGAAGTAGGATGTGGATGGAAAGCGAAAGGGAAGGGGGAAACATTAAGAGAGCAAAGAAAAGGAAATAATTTTTTCACTTAGTTAGTCAAGCACTATATGAGCATTAGAAAACTAGAGGAGTACAAAAAGGTTCATTGCAGCTTAACACAAATAATAACATACAAGAAAGGAATGTTACCAGGCCGTACAGCCCCACACTTTGATATGATTTAATTGGCAAAATATATTAATTGGCATATGTTTAATTGGCATAAAATACAATATATTTAACTGACATAAAATATAAATGATACATGCTTATGGCAGAAAGGCCACATGGAGAATGGACACTGACTGGAAAGCAGGTCAGTGGTAACCTCAGCATGGCCAGGTCATAAGTTCACTGAGAATCAGCCAGGAAAACCTAACTTAATCATTCTAAGCCAATCTTCTCAATGAAAACAATTGTCAAACCCTGATGCAGTAGGCAAGCCACCCCTGCTGTGTGCATTTCCTACTGAAACCTTGCCCAGTCACATTACCCACATTTACCCAACCAAGACATTGAAACAGTCAGTCCATTCTAGACCCCTTTTGTTTAATCTGCCAGAAAGCAATTAACTCACACCCTTTCAGGGAGGGAATACGTCCCTCACTGCCCCACGTGACAGCGGGTGGAGGGGGACGGTCTTTGCCGTCCTCCCGCGAGAGGAGAACACCGGCGGGAGGAGGCAGGGCTTGAAGGCGCTATTTAAAGCTGCCCTGCCTCCCCCTCGACCTCTTCTCTCTGGATCTTGGCAAAGGAGGAGGACGCCGCTGTGCAGCGCAGAGCCGACCGTGTGGTCGGCCAGGAAGCATTGTTCAGCAAAAGGGGGAGGCGGCGGCCGTGCTTTTGGAGCATGCAACCTGCCTCTCTGCCTCTGCCTCCGCCTCTTCGCTTTGTTTATTGTTTACTGGCCGTTAGCTAGGCAGCGGATGCCACGGCTGGCCACCACGTGGGGGCTACCGAGAGGCCTTCCTGCGGGATCCGGCGGTGCATGCCTACCTCTTTGCCTCCATTCCCCTCTCCTCGTTTGGACCGCCTTTTCCTCGACGGCAGTCACCGCGGCTGGCCCAGTAGGCCCGCCACGTGGGCTGCAGGAGGCCCTATTGGAAGTGGCAGCCGCCTCAGTGGCCACCCAGGTAAGGGGGAGGGGAGCAGGAGGCACCTCGTGGACAAGGAGGCCCTTCTTCTTCCACGAGCGTCGTAGAGAGCACCAGCTTTCTCAGGTCTGGACCTCGGCCGCCATTAGAGCGGTTGGTTCATGCTTTCCCGGAGGTTTTTGGGGCAGCTGGGGGGCCAGAGGGAAGAGCATAGGGGGTTTTGGGGGGTGGCTTGTCATTTACTTGGTTGTGGATTAGTGGTAGACACACACCCTGCCCTATGGTCTAGCAACTGATTGGGACATCAGGGGCTGAGAGAGTGTGCCCCTTTCTTTCACTCGGTTAACTTTGGCTCATCGCTATCAATTCAGTTTTGTTACATCTGGTACCGGTGAGTGGCCAGTGGGCCTGGGGGGAGGAGTCAGTGTGCGCATTCCTGGAGGAGGGCTGTGGTGCCAAGAGAGCTCACAGGGTCTGCAAGGGGACTTATGGCTTCCAAGCAAACCTCAGTGGCATCCAAAGGCAAGCAGCCCCCCAAGAAGGCCACACTGGCCAAAGGGGCTGCAACAGCAAAAGGTACCATGCCAGCCAAAAGGCCTAAGCCAGCCAAGGCCTTAGCTGCCCCAATGTTGGTTGCCTCATCTTCGGATGAGGAAGGGGGGCAAATATGGTGGCAGCCATCTTTGAGAAGCTCCAGGCTATTGAGGAGGGCTGGCAGTCTAGGGGGCCAGGTAGAGAAAGGGAGGAGCAGATTGTAGCCATGCCAGTAAGTGCTATTAACCAGATTTTGGCGCGGCTAGATGCTATTGAAAAGGACAGATAAGAGAGAAGCAGAAACAGGACCAAGCTTCATCATCACAGCAAGTCAATTGGGAGGCCAGGCCATCAGGAGATTCAGCAGCAGAAGATGCACCAGGTGAGTATGACGGCCATGGGAACAGCACCGCGTGTATGGCATGGCCCTGGACCTTCGTTACCCCACCAAGAAACATGGTATGGGCTCCGCCAGCGGGTTTTCCAGAGCCATTGTTTTCTTCTTCACCTTCTGCCATGGGGGAGAACATGTCACCCTCCCAGCTGCCATCAGGAGAGTCAGGGCAGTCCGAAGAGGCTCTGGGAACACGGGAGACAGACAAGAACGCAGGCCTTGACCAGGAGGCAGAAGGGCAGATAGGGGTTTTGGATGAGCAACTTACCTTAGCCACTATTGAGAAGATATGGAAGGGAAAATACGTGGACTTGTTCTCCCTTTTGTATTGGGAGCTTGACAAAAAAGAGAAGGAGGATTTGGACGCAGGTGAGAAGGAAAAATTAAAAAAATCGTAGGATCTATAAGAATTGGACCAATTGGTTCATAGGTTATCTTATCTACATGGATGTTATAGTTAAGGCCCAGCCTTCCAGGGCGCACTCCATGTTGGTGCATTTGAACACAATTTTCAGGGCCCAGGCAGATTTTTCAGGGAATGGCTGGCTGCACTACAATGAGAAGTTTAGGATGAGGGTGGCGAAGCAGCCAAGCCTGCGTTGGGACAGGATTATAACTGAATTGTGGATGCAGACATTGACCCCGGCTTGCCCCGTGCTTGGGGAGAGATCCCACTCGGGTCACCTGGTGCAGTTCAATAAGTCGGGGGGGCCCACCCGCACTCAGGGCTCGCATGAGCAACAGCGGACACAACTATGTTGGGAATTTGGGACCCAGGGGTTTTGTGCCCGGCACCCCTGCAAATACAAGCACCTGTGTGGGATTTGCTGGGGCCCACACTCTGTTCGTAATTGCAACAAGGGGAGATAGGGAGGGACAGGCTTCAAGGAGGGAGGCAGCAAACAGGGGCCAGGAAATCAGCCAACATTTCACAAAAAGGACCCAGTCCAGTTAGGGTGGAAAGGCTGCTGGCTTGGCTCCGCTTTTACCTGGACCGAGCTGCAGCACGATATCTGGGGGATGGATTTACTGTGGGTTTCAGGATCCCAAGCATGGGACCTCAGAAGTTTTTTATGGCTAGTAACCTTAGGTCAGTGATAGGTAATTAGCATGTAGTAAGGGAAAAAATTAGGAAGGAGGTAACTGAGGGCAGGGTGTTAGGCCCATTTGATCAGCCTCCTACTCCCAATGTTAGAATTTCCCTGTTAGGTGTAGTCCCTAAAAAAGCCCCAGGTGAATTCAGGTTAATCCACCATTTGTCCTACCCCAAAGGTGAATCCATTAACAATGCCATTCCGGCTGAGTTACGTTCAGTCAGGTATACTTCATTTGATACAGCTGTGCATGTGGTGCGCAGGCAGGGTGTCGGGGCTGAGTTGGCTAAATCTGATATCAAGTCAGCCTTCCACCTGTTACCTGTTCATCCATCTGACTTTGAACTTTTGGGATTTACCTTTGAGGGCAAATTCTATGTCGATCGCGCCCTCCCCATGGGATGTTCAGTGTCGTGTTCTGCCTTCGAGGCGTTTAGTACCTTCTCAGAATGGGCCATCAAGAGAAAATCAGACCTTCATGGCATTGTGCATTATTTGGATGATTTCTTATTCGTAGGACATGCTGGTTCTGGGCAATGCACGTTCCTATTAGCAGAATTCACATCCCTGATGGGGGAATTGGGTGTGCCCTTAGCACATGAAAAAACTGAGGGTCCTGCACAGCAGCTTACATTTTTGGGCATAGAATTGGATACAGTCAACCAAGCCTATAAATTACCAGCAGTTAAGGTTCAGGATCTGAGGTCTCAGGTGGCATCCTTCTTAGGCAGACGTAAGGTGACCCTTAGAGAATTTCAGGAGATCTTAGGACATCTTAATTTTGCCTGTAGGCTAGTGGCACCTGGCAGGGCATTTCTTAGGTGCCTGTGTGACGCCATGAAGGTGTTACCAGAACGCATCATAGGATTAGAGTCACCAGAGAGATGAAATTGGACTTAGAAGTATGGCAAGAGTTCCTGGCTGATTTTAACGGGGTCTCCTTTTGGCGGGACGAAATCAAGGTCAGGAATGCATTGCAGATATCATCTGATGCAGCAGGATCCATCGGTTTTGGCGTCTTTTTTAGGGACAGGTGGTGCGTACAGAGATGGCCTGAGAGTTGGGCGGAAGCAGGCCTCACAGCCAACCTTACATTCTTGGAATTTTTTCCAATCTTGGTAGCAGTTCACATTTGGGCATGTGAGTTAGCAAATGCCTCAGTTCACTTTCGGTGTGATAACCAAGCCATGGTCAGGGTGATTAACTCTCTCTCTTCCAGGTCACAACGTATCATGCGCTTGGTTCGGGCTTTCACGCTGCAATGTCTCCGCTTTAACATAGTTTTTACAGTTGTACATGATGCAGGCATAGATAATTCCTTGGCTGACTCTCTCTCCCGTATGCAGTTGGATTGTTTCAGAGAGCTGGCTCCAGGTGCGGCAGTCCTTCCAGAACTGATGCCCTCTGATCTGTGGAAGCTTGGCGGGATCAACCTACGTGGGAGGAAGCGAGTGCTGATCTGTGGTCCTGGTTTCATCTTTTGGGCGGAGTGGCAAGCTCGTGGTGGCCACCTGGGCCCGAATCTGGGATTGGTGATCGAGCCTCGATACAATGGCTTGGCAAAAGAGGCCTTTGGTGGCACAGTTTGTTGCCTATGCTGTTTGGGGAGAGCCATTGGCCTCTGCCTGATGTGCTGGTCATCCACCTTGGGGGTAATAACCTTGGACTTTTGAAAGGAAAGGCCTTGATTATTCAGGCCATTCAGGATATGCGACATATTCAAGACACATGGCCCAGCACCTGTATTACTTGGTCTGGTTCAGATAAGAGTGTGGGGTGGGGTAGGTGATCCTCGACCCTAGAGTTCGCCCGTCGGCAGGTGAACAGGGAAATTGGCAATGCTATGAGACAGGGCTTGGGTTACTATATTCCTCACCATGACATTGTCTTTGATAAAACCTGAACTGTATAGGCCTGATGGGGTACACTTGTCAACCGAGGGCAATGACATTTTTCGAGGTGATTTGCAAAGGGGAATTGGAGCCATCCTAGAGAGGAGTTGGGGGATAAGGACTAAGCAGACGCTTGTCCTTATCCATGGCCGGTAAGGGGGGAGGTCTATGAGTTCAGTGTGTACCTATGGCACCCTTTGGTGTAGGATAATGCCTATCCTTGAGGACGGCCTGGGACTAGCCCCTTTCTGGCGTGAGCCCAGGGGGCTGGTTTGGGGCTCACCTTCTGTGCTTCGCTTTGGGGCCTGGTATCTCGCCCTACGGGCTAGGGAAGATGGTCGGGAGCTGACTCTTGCCCTAGTCTGCCCATGCTGTTGACCCCCTTTTCAGGATAGAAGTTCAAGATCAAGTTCAAGTTCGTTCCCACTTTATGTTAATTAGGTATATTAATAAATTGCCCTATTTCAACCCAAGCCCTGTGTGTGGTCTCCTCATTTCGTGGGTTGGGCGGCAAATGGAATATATAAACCCATTGTTTTGAGCACTCAGATGCTGCATTTTGCTTGCTGGTGGCCATGCTGTTGCACTGATTTCCAGCTGTGTACAGCTCTTGGACACAAGCCTAAGTCACAACACTGCTTCTTCACTTCTTTTTTGGATTGGTAATTATAACCAAAAGCCTCAGCCTTACTATCCATAATTTTTCCTCCCTTTATTCTTATTTACTCTTGTGTGAATATGTGACTGTTGGTATCTTGTGGCATGTGTTAGTGAATTCCCCTCAATAAAACATAATTTTAGTTTACTTTTCGTTCTTTCCTGCAAGGACCCTATAAACCTAGGTGGTAGGTCATGTTAAGTTACCCCCCTTTCATAGGTCTCCCAATTTTGAGCTAATTAATTCCCCATTGCCATGTAGAGGTACTGGCGCTGCAAGTGCACCACTGAGTCACCCATGTTTTGGAGTAACACCATTTTCAATCATTTTCCCTTCTCATCAGTGACTGTATTTATCAGAAATCAAGGAATCATAGTCACAGAGCCTCTAGGTTACAGTGGTCACACAACACCTTGAAGGGGGACGGTGCTCCCTCTAGCAAATGGTGCAAAGTGCATAAGGCAAAATGAATGGATGCTTCTTCTTTTTCCCACACAGCCCAGTTTTTCTGTGTGGAGTTAAATTTTCTGGAGATGTAAGCATAAGGCCATAGTGCCCCTCCATCATCTTTTTGCAAAAGTACTACGGCCATGTCAAACTCACTAGCATCTGTTTGTATGACAAAAGGCCGTGAGGGGTCGAGATGCTTTAAGATGGGCTCTGTGGTGAATGGTGTTTTCAGTTGGTCAAATGCCTCTTGGCATTCTGGAGTCCAAATTAGTCATAACATTTCATGTTGTGGCTTTGTGGGGTCTTTGGGCTTTGGGCTCTGTCTGCTTGTGCCACTGGTTGCTGTTGGCCTGGGACAGCATCCGCGGGACCCACTCCCACTATAGGGCTCTGCCTGGCTGCTGCCTGTAATGGGACTGCCACAAGTGGTGGATTCAGGGTGAGCCAATCACTCAGAGTAGCACGCAGTGCAACTAGCTCTTTTTTCAGGCTTTCCACCTCTTCATCCTTGTCTTTTAATAATTCTCAGACTGTGGCATCACTGGCCCTGGTGTCCCATCTAGTAAACCACTGGTGTCTTTCTTGTCTGGAGTTTTCATGCCAAGTCCATGTCCTCTTCACCTCAGGTGAGGTCTTGGGCAGCCTCGCCACCTCTGTCCGGGGACAGAGGACTGGAGTTTGAGTTAGAGTAGCAGAAGCTTCATCTACCTTGCCTGCTTCATCGCCTTGTCCCTCTTGAGACATTCTCAAAGTGGTGATGTCTTTGAAGTATGTTCAAGTGAGTCTGAGCTCTTTGTCAGAAATCAAGGAACCACAGTCACAAAGCTTCTCAGCAAAGCATAGTTTATCGGAACTGTAGTAGACTCAGCTAATTTCAGAGCTCAGACTAATAGGACAGGATGGAACAAAGCAATTAAGATCTCAGGCCGTTCCACACATTTTTCTCAGACTGGAACCTCCACTATCTCCCTGAAGATGTTTCCCAGGCCTTAGGGTCAGTCTCAGATCTGCTTCCTTGTCTCTACTCTACTACTCTAATTCACATACTAGTGGCGGCCACCACTGACTGCCCAACAGTACTTTTTCTGTTTGTGGAGGGAGAAATCTGGTGTACAAGAGAACAATAGATGGAAAAGTGTAAAACATTTTGAATAGTGTTCAAGATTCACATGGATGACCTCAAATGGGTTGCACTACTTTGATTACATTACCAGGCCCATTCAGTTCTAGTGCTTTGCCTCCTTCCTGCTCAGACATAAAACCCATACAGTTGAGTTCTAGAAATTGTTTGTTATGTTGCATCCTTCAGTTAGCAAATCTATGTGGTATGCTTCGGTAGATTTTTTCAAATTACATTAAGTGTGTTCTTGGGTAGTTTCTGACTCCTTTAAGAATTCTAGTGTATTGAAAGTTAGGGGTGGAGTTGCAAGAAAGGTTAATTTTAGACATCTTGAAACATTTGAGAATTTAAAACCTCATCCTACCTGATCCCAAAATAGGGACAATATGTCATAGAATCATAGAATCATGAATCATAGAGTTGGAAGAGACCACAGGGGCCATCTAGTCCAACCCCATACCATGCAGGAACCCACCTCAAAGCCATCCAGCCTCTACTGGAGGTTTTTAAGTGGAGGCTGGATGGCCTCCACTTAAAAACTTCCAAAGAAGGAGATGCCACCACACACTGAGGCAGCATATTTCACTGCCAAACTGCTCTGACTGTCAGGATGTTATTCCTGAAGTTTAAGTGGAATCTCTTCTCCTGTAGTTTGAATCCATTGCTCCTTGTCCTAGTCTCTGGAGCAGCAGAAAACAAGCCCACTCCCTCCTCAACATGACATCCCTTCAAATATTTAAACATGGCTATCATGTCCCCTCTTAACCTTCTCTTCTGCAGACTAAACATACCCAGCTCCCTAAGTCATTCCTCATAGGACATGGCTTCCAGACCCGTCACCATTTTGGTCGCCCTCCTCTGGGCACACTCCAACTTGTCAATATCCTTCTTGAATTGAGGTGCCCAGAACTGGACACAGTATTCCAAGTGAGGCCTGCTCAGCAGTCTGTCCCTGCTGCATATTGGAGGAGCCTTCTACAACTTTACCTAAGAGCAGAAGACAAGACTCCACCCCAGAGTGCAAAGTGCATTTCTCAGAGGTGAACAGCAAATGTGTTAGGCAGCAAGATTGAGGAGGAAGGATCCTTCTTTCTAAAACTTTTGAAGCTTCAGTAATGGGGAGCAAGAAGGATCCTCTTCCCCACTTTTGAAGCTGCAGATGGCAAAATCACAAACGTGGAGGCCCAATTCTGTTTAAATGGTTAAAACTAACTTTATTTTACTCTGTCCAATAAGTCTGGAATTTTGGTTGGGGTATAAAGTTGACTTCCAGACTTGGGACTTGACTTGGGACTTGACTTGAAAGTATCTTCAAGGACTTGAGACAGATTCGAGACTTGAATACCAAGTCTTGAGGTTTGACTTGAGCCATGGAGTAAAAGACTTAAGTATGTCAGTGCTAACCTCTCTTGGAAGGGAATCCCAGAGCCTGGAAGCAGTCACAGGTGAGGCCACAGAATACAAGTAAGATGTTGGGAGTTCTAATGAACCCTGAAATGTATCCTCCAACATTTTACAGATGTGAAATAGAGACAAGCATTTGAAAAATTGGGATGAGAGAGAGTTCATTGGGACTACCCCTGCAGTCTTGGCAGCTGCTGCCTTTTATGACCACCCCCTTGTTTGTTTTACTATTTGTTGCACATAGATAAGAACTTAACTTCAAATCAATTTCTTCTCCTTCTCCTTCTCCTTCTCCTTCTCCTTCACCTTCTCATCATCATTGTCATCATTTATTTATATAGCACTATCACTGTACATGACACTTTACAATTAAAAGACTTACAATCTAATTAAAGACATGGCACAAAAGGAAACAGTAATGGCAATGTGGGAAGGGATTAGGTCCAACAGATATTGTCTCTTCGTCTTTCCCTCCGAGGCCAGACCAGGGGCAGCTGGGATGGAGGCAGACTTTTCATGTGCTTCTGAGCCTAGGCATGACAGAGCTGTGCTTGCTGCTGCTTCAAATATGGACATAATATGGGAATCCAAAGAGCACAAGCTGCTCATACAGTTCATACAGGCTGTTCATCAATCCTTCTCAGTCATAGACAGTCTGTCATGTCAGCATTCCTCATGACCTGAATTGTAATGATGATTGCTTAAATAAATATGTTAGTCTTTACAATACTGTAAGCCACAAGCATATTGTAGAGATCGTATGTAGGCAGTAGATATAGGTAGAGAATGTAGATTTTTGAAGGTTATTAGGTAGTGCTAAGTAATGCCCTATTGCATGTGAAATTATGCAACTGTGAAACTATGAAAATACGTACTTTGCCTGTCCTGCTATTTAATGAGCAGGGCTAGTTAGTAATTGATGTTAATCATGTTTAGAAGGCTTACTGTGTATCTTGCTTGCTTGAAATATATATATATATATATATATATATATATATATATATCATAGTACATGTGTGCTGATTTTGGAGAAAGTAGCTATAAATAATTACTCTCCTGTTATTGTCATAACTGCTGCTATATATTGAGCAGGTATGCTTAGTAATTGCTCTAAATACTCTGTTTAATGGGGATAGTACATACTTTGATAAGCTGGGAAACTGAAAGTTAACAAACAGAGCAGTTCCTTGGAGGTGTTAGACAGGGCCAGATGCCCAAGTTGGTTTTTTTTTTTGGTCAATACTTTTTATTAAAAAGAAAAACAAAAAAAACAGTATATTTCAAATCCTTCTTCGCATTGACATAATCATTTTCCTTATTTTACAATAATATTAATAAAAAAACGATAAAAATATCATGAACATATTTACTTCCCTCTCCAAGTCACTTCCCCTCTACTCTGATTTGATCTATTTACTCTGATCATTTACTTTGCAGTCTCCTTAATTCCCAAATCATTTTGTTGACTGGTCTCTTCTAACCAAATTACTTATTCAAATATACTAAATTTGTTATTATTGTTATATTAACCTCATTATTCCATTATCCATGAACATCAATTTGAATAATATTTCTCAATATATTCCTTGATTATATTCAAATTTTTCCTTCCCTTTTGTTTTTTCTCATTTTTCATTCTAGTTGTCAAGTCCTCTAATCCAACATATTCCTGCAGTTTATCCAACCATTCCTCGATTGTCGGTATAGCCTCTCTTTTCCAATAATTTTCAAGAAGCACTCTTGCGGCAGTGATCATATATAATATAAGTGTCTCATGTTGTCTATTTTTCTTCTCAATTTGATGCGTCATATTCAGTAAACAAAGTTCCGGAGTTAAAGGAAGCTCAATTTGGAGAACATCTGTCATTATTCTATGTATTCTTTTCCAATATCTTATGACCTCTGGACATGTCCACCACATATGATAAAAAGACCCATCATCTTGTTTACATTTCCAACACTTTTTCTCTTTTAATGCGTACATCTTACTGAGTTTGAGCGGATCCAAATACCATCTGTGTAACATTTTAATATAATTTTCTTTTAAATTTTGTGCTAATGTAAACTTATTAGTCAATTTCCAACTTCTTTCCCAATTTTCCAACTCAATTTGATGTTCTATGTTTTGGGCCCATTTAATCATTGTCTCTTTCACTGTCTCCCCTTTCTAATTCACGATCGAGAATAAATTTATACATATATGAAGTCATATGTTCTCTTTTTTCAAATATCACTTTCTCCCATTCATTTAACTGAGTCGCAATTTCTATCCCTTCTAGTTTTAAGTCCATTTTCGCTCTTTCCTTTAATTGCATATATGGAAACCATTGATAGACCCATCCTTCTTGTTCTAGTTCTTCTCTCGTCTTTATACGCTGTCACTTGTATCTTTAACTATCAGATCTGCATATCTTATCCATTTTTCCGATGGGTCTTTCCATTTTCCATGAAATGCCTCTTGTGGAGACACCCAACTAGGAATCTTCATATACAATTTATTTTTCCATATTTTCCAAATCTGAAACAATGCTTTTCTAATATAATGATTCAGGAAGCCCTTATCAATTTTCGTCTTTTGATACCATAAATAGGCATGCCATCCAAAACGTAAATCAACTCCCTCAAGTTTAAGCAATCTCTCATTCTTTAATTCTATCCAATCTCTCAACCACACCATACCATTTAGCTATGCAATATGACTTCAAGTCAGGGAGTCCAAAGCCTCCTCTCTCTCTTCTATCAATCAAAGTTTTCCAATTAATTCTAGGTTTTTTATCTTCCCATATAAAAGAAGTAATATCTTTTTTCCATTCCTGAAAACATTTCAAATTCGATATAATTGGTAAATTTTGAAATAAATAATTCATTTTCAGCAACACCATCATTTTAATTGTCGCAATTCTTCCTGATAAAGATAATCTTAATTTTCGCCACATCTGAAGATCTTTCTTTATTTCAGTCCATTTTGTTATATAATTATTTTCAAAAAGTTTATTATTTTGCTTTGCGATAATAATCCCCAAGTACTTAATCTTCTTTTCTGCTTTAAATCCTGTTTTCAACTCTAATTTTACTATTTCTTCATTCCTCATATTTTTAATCAGGATCTTTGTTTTTTCTCTGTTAATTTTAAATCCCACCACCTCGCCAAATTCATGACAAATATCTAACAATTTCTCAATAGTCATCTCTGGGTCTTCCAAAAAAATGACAAGATCATCAGCATAAGCCTTTAATTTAAACTCCTCTCTTTTAATTTTAGGACCTCTTATAATTTCTTCCGTTCTTATTTTCCTGAGAAGTACTTCAAGCACCATTATGAATAATAATGGAGATAAAGGACACCCCTGCCGTGTTCCTTTATTTATTTCCATGGGATCACTCTTTTCTCCATTAATCAGTAATTGTGCCCGACAATTGGAGTATATAGATCTTATCCATGTTATAAAATTATCACCGCAATTCATCTTCTCCAACAGCTCCAACATAAAGACATGATCCACATTTTCAAAAGCCTTTTCGGCATCGACAAAAATCATTGCACATTTCTTTTCGTTATGTTTCTCGTAATAAGTTGGTCTTTGAAGGTTGCTTTAGTTCAAACCAAAGAGGGCTGAGGGAGAGTTGGATGCAGGTCAGGAACAAAGAGGAGAGAGCAGAGAGAGCAGAGCAGAGGGTCTGTGAAGACATCCTTAATAAGGTGTGTTTACAGGCTTGAGGGCCTGTGCTTGCTTGTCTGTTGTTGCTTCTGTTTGTTTAGCCTTGCTTGTCTTTGTTTGACCTTGCTTGTGTTTGTTTGGACTTGCTTGTGTTTGTTTAGTCTCTTTGTGCTGGCCGTGTGCTCTCCCTGAGCACATGATCTGACTAACGAGGGGGAGGAGCCAGCTAGGGGGAGGAGCTTTATTAGGAGCATCCAACGGCACGCGCCAAAGGCTTTGAGGATGGGCTGAGAGAATTAGCATTAGCCAGGCAGAAAGAAAAGGTAATAAAAGAGAGAACAAAGGGGGACAGAGGATGTTGGGTTTGGATAACTTCAGGGACCTACTGAATTAATGAGACATGTAAAGTCAACCAATCAATGTAAGACAAGCTGAATAATTATTGCTTGGACCTATATAATAGAATCATAGAATCATAGAAATGTAGAGTTGGAAGAGACCACAAGGGCCATCCAGTCCAAACCCCTGCCATGAAGGAACACCCTCAAAGCACTCCCGATAGATGGCCATCCAGCCTCTGCTTAAAAACCTTCAAGGAAGGAGACTCCACTACACTCTGAGGCAGCATATTCCACTGCCGGACAGCCCTGACCATCAGGAAGTTCTTCCTGAGGTTCAGGTGGAATCTCCTTTCCTGCAGCTTGAATCCATTGCTCCTTGTCCTGGTCTCTGGAGCAACAGAAAACAAGCCCTCTCCTTCCTCTACATGGCATCCCTTCAAATATTTAAACATGGCTATCATGTCCCCTCTTAACCTTCTCTTCTGCAGACTAAACATACCCAGCAATCTAAGTCTATCCTCATAGGGCATGTCTTCCAGGCCTCTCACCATTTTGGCCGCCCTCCTCTGGACTTGCTCCAGCTTGTTCAGGTCCTTCTTGAATTGGAGTGCCCAGAATTGGACACAGTATTCAAGATGAGGTCTAACCAAAGCAGAGTAGAGTGGTACCAGTACCTCCCTCGATCTAGACACCATACTCCTACTGATGCAGCCGAGAATTGCATTGGCTTTCTTGGCTGCTGCATCACACTGCTGACTCATGTTCAGCTTGTGGTCTATGAAGACTCCTAGATCCCTTTCACACGTACTGCTATCCAGCCATGTGTCCTCCATCCTATATTTCTGTATTCCATTTTTTCTACCTAAGTGTAGGACCTTACTCTTCTCTCTGTTGAATTTCATTTTGTTAGCCTTGGCCCAGCTCTCCAATCTATCCAGGTCATTTTGAATTTTGATCCTGTCCTCTGGCATATTAGCAGCCCCTCCCAATTTGGTGTCATCTGCAAATTTGATGAGCATACCCTCTGTTCCTTCATCCAAGTCGTTGATAAAAATATTGAACAGCACTGGGCCCAGGACAGAACCCTGTGGCACCCCGCTAGTCACTTCTCTCCAGGATGAAAAGCAGCCATTCGTGATCACTCTTTGGGTTCGGTCAGTCAACCAATTACAAATCCAACTAACGGTAGCCCTGTCCAGCCCACATTTTACCAGCTTCATTGCAAGAATGTCATGGGGAACTTTGTCAAAGGCCTTACTGAAATCGAAATGTGCTACATCCACAGCATTCCCCGCATCTATCAAGCTAGTAACTCTATCATAAAAAGAGATAAGATTAGTCTGGCATGACTTATTTTTGAGAAATCCATGTTGACTTCTCGTGATTACTGCCTTGCTTTCTAAGTGATTAGAAACTGACTGCTTAATGATCTGCTCCAGGATCTTTCCGGGTACTGGTGTCAAGCTGACTGGGCGATAATTATTTGGGTCCTCTTTTTTCCCCTTCTTGAAGATGGGGACAACATTTGCCCTCTTCCAGTCCTGTCCTCCAAGATTTCTCAAAGATTACAGCAAGTGGTTCCGAAATGACCTCTGCCACCTCTTTTAATATCCTAGGATGCAATTCATCTGGCCCTGGAGACTTGAATTCATCCAGTGTGGCCAGGTACTCCTGTACCACTTCTCTACCTATTATGTGCCTCATTTCCCCTTCTTCCTCACCTGCTCCCCAACCACCAGGTTTAGTGCTTGTATCCTTCTGGGAAAAAACTGAGGCAAAGAAGGTGTTAAGTAGTTCTGCCTTTTCTCTTCCCCCTGTGAGTAATTTGCCATCTACTCTGCGCAGCGACCCTATCGTCTCCTTCTTTTTCCTTTTGCTGCGAACATATTTAAAAAGCCTTTTTTATTGTTTTTAATGTCTCTGGCGAGCCTACGTTCATTCTGTCCTTTAGCCTTTCTGACCTCCTCCCTACATCTTCGGGCTACTTGCTTAAATTCTTCTTTTGTGGTTTCCCCTTCTTCCATTTCCTGTACATGTTTCTCTTAACACTGATCTCAGCTGAGAGTTCTTTAGTCAACCATTCTGGTTTCTTCAGATGCCTTCCATTTTTCCTCTTTATTGGCACAGTTTTAGATTGTGCCTTCAGTATCTCCTTTTTAAGGAACTCCCATGCCTCCTGAACTCCTTTCCCTTTCACTATTCTTGGCCACAGAATTCCAGCCAACAGCTCCCTAAGTTTACAGAAGTCCGCTTTTTTAAAATCTAAGATGAGTGTCTGGCTACACTTATCTTCTCCTTGCCACTGAATGCCAAATTCCAATAGGGCATGGTCACTCCCCCCTAAAGATCCAACCACTTCTACCTCATTAACAAGGTCATCCCTGTTGGTCAGGATCAGATCTAGAATATTTGATCCCTTTGTGACCTTTTCCACCTTCTGGGCCATGAAGTTGTCTGCAAGACAAGCAAGAAACTTGCTGGACCTTGCTGTCTAGGCAGAGTTTGACTGCCAGCATATATCCAGGTAATTGATATCTCCTATTATTACCGTATCTCTCCTTTTTGAATGTGCAGTCATTTGGTTGAGGAAGGCGTCATCAAAGTCCTCAGCCTGGGTTGGAGGTCTGTAGTAAACCCCCACTAGAATATCCCTATTGTTTCTTGCTCCCTTAATTCTTACCCAAATGCTCTCGACCTGGCTTTCTGGACTAAAGTCACGGATCTCTTCACAGGTGAAAACCTCCATGACATACAAGGCTACTCCTCCTTTCTTGTTTGGTCTATTTTTACAAAATAGGCTATACCCCTCTATTCCTATATTCCAATGATAAGACTCATCCCACCAGGTCTCAGTGATGCCTATCAAATTGTATTTATTTTGTTATACTAGGATTTCAAGTTCATCCTGTTTGTTTTCCATACTCTGTGCATTAGTATAGAGACACTTAAGTCCCCGGGCCCTTCCTGCAAGTCCTGTACTATTGTTTCTACTCCTCCTGCCATTGGCTGCTTGTACTACTTGTCCAATATCATTTGGGCCTTTTCCCCCTGCGCTCGCTGAGTCCTTGCCCTGAATAATATCGTCTCCCTCCCCAGCGGAACTTAGTTTAAAGACCTCTTATATATTCTTTGTTTGAAGAACACTGGTCAGTTTCTGCCACTTAAGTAATGCTTGGATTCAATCTGTACTTCCAATAAAATAACATTTCTGTCTACGTGTGTTTCCACGTTTCTGATTGTTCACAATGGGGATGGTTTAGAGCCACACATAACATAGACATTGGGCAAATTATGCTTTAATCACCCATTTCAGTGTTCCATTAAATCTCTCTACTAGTCCATTAGTCTCAGGATGATAAGGGGTAGAGGTTAAATGCTTGATTCCACACAACTCCCACAGTTCTTGAATCAGCCTAGAGGTAAATGATGCTCCCAAATTAGATAAAATTTCTCTGGGAAAACCCATCTACAGAATATAGTGATTAAGACATTGGCAATTGTGGACGTTTCCAGATTGCTTAATGAAACTGCCTCAGTATATCGGGTTGCATAATCTACTAAGGTCAGCAG